>JAPZEB010000006.1:17103607-17124452 GCA_029783705.1 Chaetodon striatus
GTATTTTTCTGAACTTGCCAGACTGTTCTAGTCGTTCAATTATTTGCTATACCCACTTAGTCACATTAGTGGTGAATATTTATCAAAAATTGCACAATAGTCAACAACAGTCAACCTTACAATATCGTTACAATATTAATATTAAGGTATTTGGTCAAAAACAAGTGATATCTGATTTTATCCCCAGCCCTATGCATTTTATATTTTCTTTTTCCATCACTGAAGCTGTGTCAGACTTACAGTAGAGAAGTACAGCAACAAATGAAATGCCATTTGTATGACAGCAGCATTGTATGGAGTCAGAGGTCGTCAACAATTTTCAGGCAAAGGTCCCTGTAGCATAGAGAGAGATGAAGCAGGGACCCCCAACTACATATTGTATAAAATCAAGTTGCATATGAAATAATTCTCTGAAATTTTTTTGGCCTTTGCTTGTTTGCACTCACCTGTAGCTGCTAAGGCAACAGCCGTTGTAGCATGGCAAGGTGCATTAGCCTCAACCTCTGCACTCGCCGGTGGTTCTTGAAGTGTACAGTATTTTTAAGTCTCTTGATCCATTGTGGCTTATTAGAATGTCCATACACTTGTAGTAATACTGCAGCTAACTGGTCAATATGTTTTAATAGTAACAGTTACATAAATGTTAACTAACTAGTTCACCTCGCCGTTATGATTCCATAACGCACAATGATTTAGCATAAGCTAGTTAACATGTTTTCACAAGGATTCATGGGTAACTGTCAGTCTATAATTAAGGATGTGTCCTGTTTATTGGTCCTGTTTATTATGTTTTGTTTTTTTGAATAGGCTGATTTGTCTTTGCAAGTAATGTGTTAATTCATGTTAATGTTTATTTACAGACATTTACATTTTTGGAGGGGGGGGGGCACATTAAAAATTAAATGAAATCATGAAACAATAATTTGGCAGCCTCCCTGCAGTAACTCTGAGGGGATCCCCTGAGGGTTCGCGGGCCTTCTTTCGAAGACTCTGGCATTAAATAAAAAAAATCTGTCTGTCATTCCCTGAAACTCAGTAAGACATATTTTGTATCATTGAAAAACCTTGAGATCTTCAGTAGAACTGAAATAACGTTTCATGTGAGTTTGAACAAAGCTAATCCAGACAGGCTAAGAACACCTTCATAATGGTTGGTCCTGTATCAGTAACATTAAATTGGCTACAGAGGAGAATGAAGCTGTAAATGTTTTGCATCTGTTTGGCTGAAACATGGGAGCCAACAAACCCCCCAGGAACATCAGAGCCTTGGCTTCACAGGGCAGTCAACACACGGTGTATGTGTTTGGCATGCTGTTGCATTTATAAATTACACACGTCTCTCAGGCACCGCATGCCAGCTTAACTTGTACACTGCTGTGAATAGTACGCACACACATTTCATATTTCCTCTCACTTTGACTGACCCTCCTTGTAGTCGGGGTGATGACAGGGGTGTGGGGTGTAGACATAAAAGGTAGAAGAGTAACTGAAGCCAGCGTCTGACAAGTGGTGGTCTTATTCACAGGCTCTATGTGAACTAGCTTGATTTACATAAAACACACACATATACACGCACACACACACACACACACACCAAGTAATGCCTTACAGATTTAAAGGCTAACAGATACGGCAATGATTCACACACAAAAAAACCAATAACCTAATTTTAGGGGAGGTCATGGGTTGATTTGAGTTGGCAACTATGTAGTTCCAGGTTGTAGTCTGGACCCTGCGTGTGTTTGCCTGCATGCCTGCACAAATATAATCATACATATTCACTAATAAAGTGCTGATTCACATTTGAATGCACGTTCAAAGTGCCAGACTTTAACAACTTGGCTTTGGCCTCTCTCTTCGTGTGGAAACTCTCATAAAGCAAAGCTGTAAAGGTTTTGTTTTTATTGGTCCTTCTAGGCATACAAACACTGCCTCTCTCAGGTACACAAAATTACATGTTCGCTAAAATAATCCAAACACACACTCAGACACAAACCCACCAACACACACAAGTCAAAACCAAAAGAATCCAAATAAGAATATACATTTTAAGCAAAGAAACCCACAAAAGTTTTGTTTTAACGTTTCCTCTTTTCCTTATAGGCTCTCTCTCCATCCTTAAAGCACTGGACCGGGAAGAGCAGGAAGTTTTCAATCTGACCATCATGGCAGAGGATCATGGGATACCTCAGCTTTCCACCTCTCAGGTGCTGTGTGTGCAGGTCATCGATGTGAACGATGAAGCGCCGCTGTTCCAGCGAGCGGAGTTTGAAGCCAAGGTGATGGAAAATCAAGGACCTGGAACGACTGTACTTACAGTTACTGCCACTGACCGGGACCAAGGTTGGTTTAAATGTGTTATGTCAATACTATGTAGTTACAACGCTTAGAAATTGGGACAGGCAGTACTGTAGGTCAAAAACACTAGTAACATTTAATATTTCTTTATACATAATATTGCTTATATTTTGTATTTGTGTTGGTAAATTCTGATGTTGAATATTTTTTCACTCTCACATTTGTGCCTTTTTCTATGTGTCATTATGTTACGTTTGTAATAGTATGCACCATTTGAGCATGGCCCATTTGCAATCTTATTATGCTTGCTTACTGACAATTAAGTTCTTGAATCTTGAATGCCTCCAGTAGGAATGCCAAAGAATGAAACAACAGAGACACATAAATGGTTTTGAGAAACCAAGTCGCTTGAAAAAACAAAACCACAAGCTCATGCTAATGAAAATGAGTGGTTACAGCCATCGTCCAGAGCCTCATTTTTCTGGAGTTTTTATTTGGGCTTGCTCTATGTGAATTGGATTCATTAATATCACTGCCTTATTATGTTAATTGTAGCCTATTTGCTTTATTGCCAGTTTTGCAGTTTGCCCAGACTTTTATTTTTTATTTTTATTTATATCTGACTTGTGTTTCACCGCAGGCTCTAATGGCCAAGTGACGTATGGAGGTGTGACAGAGGAAGGCTTCATCATCAACCCTGTGACAGGAGTCATCACCACCACAAAGGAACTGGATGCAGAGCTACAGGATCACTACACACTCACTGGTACTGTTATAAACATTGTCTTACATGACTCTATTTGACCTGTTCAAGCTCATTTATTCTCACAGAACACTTCAAGTACATTAGTTAAAAATTTTGTTTGGGATCCAACATCCCACCAACTTAACAATTTGCATCTCTTATCAGTGTATGCCAGGGATGGAGGGCTGCCTCCTAACTTCGCCAAGGCTGTAGTCCGTGTGGAGGTGCAGGATGTGAATGACAACGCTCCGGTCTTTGCGAAGCTATGGTACGGACTTGAGGTGCCGGAGAACCAGGCCCCTGTCGAGCTTTGCTTCCTCAAGGCCACAGATCCTGACTCGGGTCCTGGTGGAGAGCTGGAGTACAGGATCACTGGTGAGAAACAGTGTTGTGTGTCTAACCCAAGTATTTTATTAGAATGGATTTAAAGAGCAATTTAGTTCACCACAATTGCTGTAATTGCCGTTTGAGGGTGTGTCGAATGTGGAAATAACAATATCCAGAGAGAGGCAGTGAATTTTGTCATTTTTGGTGTTTTTTGGGCTTAAAACGGTCACGTTGAGATTTACAGGTTGTTGACAGATTATCACAATTTACAATCAGTGTGTGTGTGTGCATGCCTGTGTGTGATGTTTGCAGCTAAATCCCAATTGCGTTAACCATCAGGATTGCTTTTTGGTGATATCTGTTGTTGTAAGACAGCGTACATGCAGCATTTGGGTCAATATATTGCTTTAGACAGTGCTCTATCACTCCCATATGAGAAATTAGATCTACATATAGCTAACAGGCTCGTTCCTGGTATTCTCCTGCCTTATTTCAAAAATAGTCTGTTCCGTTTTGCTGTCTGGAGCACATTCAAACTTTGACTTAAGTGCAGAGTTGGCACAAATACTTTTAACACCCAATCCGCATAAAATTCTTGGATTTCTAAAGATTTTTCTTCGTTAATTCTCCATCTAGCTGGGGACTCTGATGGAGACTTCCACCTCGACGCCAGCACAGGAGCCTTGTCCACATCACGCAGCCTAGACAGGGAGACGAGGACTGAATACACTCTGGAGGTGGTGGCCACAGACCAAGGCAGCCCTGCTCTCAGCACTACTGTCACAGTGGAAGTGAGAGTGCTGGATGTTAATGACAACAGCCCGGTCTTCAGCAGAAATAGCTATTCTGTAGAATTGTCAGAGGATGCTGCAGAGGGGTCCAAAGTTCTGGAAGTAAGTAGAAATGGGTATCTGACACAGTGTATACCTCACTTTCATAACAAAAGTCCTCATTATGTCAAAAGTATTCATTTAATGCTAACTATTTCCAGGTGTCAGCCACTGACGCTGATGATGACCTGAATGGGAAGGTTCTGTACTTCCTTAGCCGAGAGGCGCATGGAGCGTTCAGTGTGGATGAGAGCACTGGTGTTATTACCACATCAGCACCTCTGGACCGGGAAAAACGGGCATCATACAGCTTCCAGGTGTTTGCTGTTGACCTCTCACCTGCTGAACCCAGGAATGCCTCTGCTCAGGTACTTGAAGGGTTAAATGTTGAAGGTGTTAAGGTGGCTTGTTGAAAAACAAACGTATGGTTCATTAGCAATGATATTTGCACTCAACCCAGATGTTACCTTTTCCTTCTAGGTGACAGTGACCATCCTAGATGTCAACGACAACACTCCGTTCTTCATCCAGGATCCGCTGGTCATCGAAGTCTCCAGCAGGCGTTCCCAGAGGGTTCTAGCCACCATGAAGGCCGAGGATAAAGACTTTGGAGCCAACGGTTCTGTCTTTTACCGTTTCGCCATGCCAGTCAAGGGCTTCAGCATCAACTCCCTGACTGGGGAGATCCAGGCCACAGAGCCACTTGGGAGTCTGAACCAGGCTCAGAGGACCCTGATAGTGGAGGCCATGGACCAGGGCAGTCCAGCTCAGTCTGCACAGGGAGTGGTGGTGATTTACGTGAAGGAGGTGGAGTACAGCGGCATTCGCTTCTCCAGGAATGCCAGGGACGTGAGCCTACAGGAGAACGCTGTAAAAGGTCTGACTTTAATATAGTGTTATTAGGGATTAGAATAATCATCTTGGTTAATTTGTTGCGCTTCACACTTTGAAGATCTGTCTTCTGTCACAGTTATGGAATATTTTCTCTGCTTTACTTGAAAAATGTAGGCACAGCTGTGGCTCAGGCTCAGGCTCAACACCCAGATGGCACACGTAAGGGTATCAGCTACAGCCTTTTCAGTGGGAACAGAAAGCAGGCCTTCAGCATCAGCTCCACATCAGGTGAAACTCACAAAACACAATTGTTTTTTTAGTATTATGTCCTGTGATTTGAATTGAAATAAATTACAAACACATCAGTTTAATCTGTCATTTGATGTTGGGATTTTCCACTTAAATCTCCAGGTGAAATCATGGTGCAGAGCCCCAATGGACTTGACTTTGAAGACACCCCCAGACTCCGTCTAGTTGTGAAGGCTGAAACTGTGTCCTCCACATCTTTCATGGCTATCAACCTGATCCTGCAGGATGTCAATGACAACCTCCCTCGCTTTCAGCTGCAGAATTATGTGGCTTACATGAGAGAAGCACAGGGATATGAGATGCCAATCATACAGGTACTTCCAGATATAGAAACTGCACAATAAATAATACAATATCTGTCTACTGGTTTGTTTCACTGGAGCTTTCCGTAGGGGAAAAATAAATTCTCACCATTATCCCTTTGTCTTTCCTCTCCTCCACCTTCTCCCAGGTGATGGCTGAGGATGTGGATCAGGGCCAAAATGGTCAGGTGACTTACTCCATCCAGTCGTCAGGCATGAGCGGCCTGTTCAAGATAGACCCGATGACAGGAAGCATCACGACTGCGGCCATCATGGACCGTGAGATCTTTACCCAGACCAAGTGAGAACACATCTGTCATTAAATAAACGACACCAAAGAACCATTTTATGTGCACATTTTGAGGATGAATATATTTTTTACCTGTAATAAGTGAGTTTAAGCTCCAGTATGGTGCTGTAAAGAAAAAGTCAGTTTTGTATTCACATAGGTAAACATGTATAGAAGGAAATAATTAGACATAGCATATTATGAGTCATACTGAAACATTTTCATAATTTTAACTTTTATAACTACCTTTACATTAAGTCTGTTATCGGCAATATTGTAATTAAACTTTTAGAACTACACATGTAATAAGAAACATGATGACTTTTTGACTTCTTGGACAATCTCTTTTTTTTCTCCCTCCCACAGGCTAGTAGTAACTGCGACTGATAGAGGAAGTCCACGACTGGCTGGTTCGGCAACATTAACTGTGATAATTGTTGACCAGAATGACAACAGTCCCACTATTCCCCTGCCAAAGGAAGTCCGTATCCCAGAGAGTAAGTATTTTAATTCACAGGAATTTTTCTTTTTCAGTTATGCATATCTTATGGCTGTGCAACAGTATAAAAACTACAAAAAGTATAACTTTATCCACAGGAAGCTAAATACAGCTCATCGTTTTTCTTTCTCTATCTACCAGATATGTTGATTGGCACCGAGATCACCCTTGTGACAGGTAACGACGTCGACTCCAGTCCTGCCCTCTCCTACTCCTTGCAGCTGGACCCAACAGCCTTAGGCAAGTTTGGGATTCACCGTTACAGTGGAGGTGTATCGCTCACCGCCCCTCTGGACTTTGAGGAGAAGACATGGTACACCCTGACTGTCAGAGCCACAGACAGCCAGCACCAAACTGAGGCTAACATTACAATACTGGTGGAGGATATTAATGACAATGCACCTGCATTCACCCATGATCTCTATCAGGTAGGATGGCTTAGAAATCAAGCTGATGTTCGTTTTATTTTTTGTTCCAGTTCGTTGACTACATTCATTGTAATTAAATGTGTATTGTAAGAAAGCTGATGTGTCCATTGCATGCTACTTCCTATTTGAGGAAATCACAGAATAAGTGTGTTTACATTTCAGATTTCCTCACACCTTACTGGATAAAGTTTGACAGAGAATTAAACTTTTCTTCAGAAACAGTTTCTCTTCAGCAGACTACTACATTGTTAAAGAGAAAACTGCACTTGTAGACATGCATACACAAAAAGCACATATGTGCATTCCCCAGGTGCACAAAGTCGGGTGATAAAAGTTAACTGCCTATTATTACCCTGGGAAAAGGTTGCAGAGATCAGCCTGTATTTACGTCTTTGTCTCAGGAAATGACCTCAACGTTAGCACAAACTTCAGGAAAACAGGAACTATGATATAAAATGCAGTTTTCCCCCTGTGAGTTTAGTGCCTGTTGACCTTTGGGAATTTTATTACAGTATTTCAGCGATTCATTGTTGGATTATTTGTTTATTTTACCCTGATGCTCATATGTTGTTATTAATATCTTTGCACTGCAGGTAACTCTGCCTGAGCACACACCGCCAGGAAGTGTAGTTGTCACAGTAACAGCAACTGACAGGGACTCTGGAGAGAACGGAAAGATCACCTACAGAGTGACGTCATCAACCCAGGAGGGTTTCTACATTGACCCCAACAATGGTACACGACCTTGGCGCCCTCTCTGATATAGTTTTGCTCCATAAATAAGTTTCTAGTTTCAAGAGCAAGTTATATGTCATGCATTACATTGTAAAAGTAACTCTTATGTCCTCTGTATACAGGAACCCTGTTCATCAATCACAGGGCGGAGTTTGACCCTGAACGTCCATCAGTCAGTATTGTTATTGAAGCTCGTGATGGAGGTTCGCCTTCACTCTCCTCACTCACCACTGTCCAGGTCCAAATCTCTGACGTCAATGACAACGCTCCTGTGTTTCATCAGTCAGAGTACAGGTCAGTCTACATTCATTAGATTCTGATTGTGTTGTAACCTCAACAGCTGTAACCTCAACAGCTGTCCTTACATACGTAATATTCTTCTGTCTGCAGGGCTACGGTTTCTGAGGACACCATCCCGGGGTCAACAGTTCTGACTTTTGAGGCGTTTGACAGTGACCTCTCTAGAGAAAACTGCGGCTTTGACTTTGCTATTGCCAACGGGAATGAAGGAAATGCATTCCAGATTGAAAGCAGCGTGCGGTTCCTGGAGGGGCGGGGCTTTCAGACAGTTGGGACTCTGCTGTTGGCTGAGGGGCTCGACTTTGAAACCAAGCCACTTTACAACCTCACTGTGGTGGTGTCAGACCGGGGAGTGCCCCAGAGGAGCTCTAGTGTTGCTGCGGTGATAACCATTGGTGATGTGAATGATAACCCTCCCGTGTTCAGCAGAGCAGAATATACTGTGTCACTGAGCGAGGGAGCTGCCGCCGGGACTGAGATCATCCGACTGACTGCTACAGGTGAGCAAAAATCTTTTCTTTTTGTCCAATTTTCTCTAAGCTTTGTCCCTTTTTTCACTGTTTCTTTCTTACTTTGTCCCCCAGTTAATTCATTGTACTCTGTTGTTGTCTTTTTGCCAGACCCAGACTCAACTCCCAATGCTGAGGTCCAGTATACTATCAGCTCTGGTGATGAGGTGAACTTGTTTACCATGGACCAGTGGACAGGAGCCTTGCGGCTTCAGCGAGCACTCGACCGTGAGCACCAGTCCACACATATTGTCATCATCCAGGCCACAGATGGGCAGGGTCACTTCGCGCTTGCTCCAGTCATTGTTGAGGTCAAAGATGTAAATGACAATCATCCGTTCTTCCCTGTGGAAGTCCTGACAGCCAGTATCAGAGAGAACCAACCAGCAAACTCAGCTGTGACTGTTCTACATGCTATAGACCACGACACAGGGGTTTTTGGCCAGCTGAAGTACTACATTGTGGAGCGGTCTGTGGCAGGAAAAGACAGTTTCACCGTGGACCAGAACTCTGGAGAAATCAAAAGCAAAGTTCCCTTTGACTTTGAAAAGGTCAACTCCTTTAACTTTGTAGCAGTGGCAGTAGATTCAGGTAACCACTCAGCCACCGTAACTGTGCAGGTGTTTGTCACAGGTGAGGATGAGTACGACCCGCTCTTCACATCCTCTGATTTCTCCTTTGAAGTCCCAGAGGCAGCCAAGAAAGGCCAGAGCATTGGCCAGGTCCAGGCGAATGATGAGGATGGAGGGGTGGATGGTATTGTTCTCTATTCTCTTCCCACCAGCTCCCAGTACTTTGATGTAAACAAAACCACTGGGGTCATTTTCCTAAAAATGGATAGTTCAGGCAGCAGTAGTAGCAGTGGATCTGGCCGGTCCAAACGGGAAACCAGACTGATGACCCTGGATGTGAAAGCTCACAGTCCTCTAGAGGCATCTCGCACTTCAACAGCCCAGGTCTCCATTGATGTCACAAACACCAACTTTGGCCTGGCGACTGATGTTAACATCTTGCTGATTAGCATCATAGCTGTGTCTCTTGGTTTTATCATATTGCTTGTGGTCATGGCTGTGGTGGTGTTCCTCGTCAAGTCACGCAGGAGGAAGAAAGCCCAGGATGCGGGAAATAGAACTGTTGCATCAGGAACTGCCCTGCAGAAGTTAGATGATTGCAACACAGGACCAGGAGGGGAGAGGATTTACCACCAGGCCTTACCAGGCTATGCTGGAGATCAGGGTGGGGCCGGTGGTGGCCCCTACACTAGAGGGGGTTCTCTGGATCCTTCTCACTCCAGTGGAAGAGGGTCAGCTGAGGCAGCGGAGGATGATGAGATCAGAATGATAAATGAGTACCCCCGCGTCGCATCCATTACCTCGTCTATGCAGGAGCACATCTCTGCCAGAGGACCAGACTCCGGAATACAGCAGGATGCTGACCAGCTTTCTGATATTTCCTGTGAGCCTGCAGCTTTGGAGGGCAGCAGCTGGTTCAAAGGAAAGAAACTGGGAGGCAGTCTCAGTGGGACCTTGCTCTCTGGCCAGCTCCCAGTCTATAGGGACGAAGGAGGTGGATACCTAGGAGTAGGCCGCGGCCTCAACATATCCCTCCCCAAGGATTACGCCTTCCCTGAGGATGGTAAACCTTCAGTGGATGGTTCCCTCACAGCAATCGTTGCCAGTGATGAGGAGCTCCGCGGAAGCTATAACTGGGATTACCTGCTCAACTGGTGCCCTCAGTTCCAGCCTCTGGCTAATGTGTTCACAGAGATCGCCAGGCTGAAAGATGAAACTGCCCAGCAGAGCCAGAACCCTCGCCAACCCTTCCAGCCCAAGCACAAAATGGATCCCAAACCTAGAATTGACCCTCCGCCACTCATCACATCAGTGGCCCATCCAGGGGCCATGTCAGTTCCCCCCAAGGTCCCTGTGATTGGACGGACATTCCCCCACTTGGCCTCACTTCGCAGGTCCCCGATCAGTCATGAGGGGTCCATTTCATCAGCTGCAATGTCCCCAAGCTTCTCCCCTTCGCTGTCCCCTCTGGCAGCTCGATCTCCAGCTGTTTCTCCCTTTGGAGTCAACCAAGGGCCCTCAGCATCCATGATCAGCACCAGGGAACCCTCACTGGACCAGAGTCCTGATCACGAGATGAGGATATGATGAAAAAATTAGAAAACTATTTAAGGAAGAACTCTAAGACAGACAACCTGAACAAAGCATGATAGAGCATCCTTTTGGGTGTTCTTTTTCATGGAACAAAAGAAGTGGATGTGTCACTTGTACTGTTATTCTCAGAAACTATTGTTTTCATCGTGAGAATGAAGGTGTCAAAGATGTCCGAATTCGAAGTGTCTGACCATATGAATTCATGACAATAAAGACACGCCCACAAAAAAAACATACTCAACCTTCTCCTGGTAGAATTTGCATTCTCTGAAGTATTTCTATCGATCAGCAGTGTTACAGGAATACACAAAGTGGAACATGTGCCTGGGTTGACACGACCAGCCCACCTTTTCATGTCAACAGTGACGCAGGTCTCCATGAACTGATCGGGGTTAAGAGGTAAACTGACCTCTTCATGGGAATGTGCACTTACCATGCCCTGCAGTCGGAGATCCCTTAGTGTGTAGATAGATATAGATGTGTAGTTTTCATGTTACCTCGCTGGCTGGCCAGAGAGCTAAGGACCTTGTTCCTCTCTTTGTGTCTGTGGACATCTTTACACTCTAGTATTAAACGCATCAAGTGGCTGCTTTTAAAATGGCCTCTGGACATGTGTGTGAATCCCATGGACAGACAAACTCTGTATGTTGACAAAGAAACTGATTCATTGAACTGGCAATGCATCACACGGTGGAACAGCAATGGAGATTATTGTTTTTTTTTCTCATTTGTTGAGATGACACTTTTTTTTTTAATTTCTACTTTTATTTTTATATATTTTTATATGAAATTATGATTTCAGATCCAGAAATGCCATTATTCCACATGGAGGGGTTATTGTTTTTGTGTATTTGCATATATGTATATTTGTATGTATGCAAGCTATGTACTGTATGTGTCTCCTAGGTTTTTAGAGACTCTTGTGACAGTCCTGATGTGAGCGAGAGGGAGACATTTGTGTTTTTAGCATTATTTATATGAAAAGAAGACTTGCTGCCACATTTTGACAGTAGGAAACCAAGCACAGCTCACACTATGCTGTGTTAAAACCTTAAGATTTTTTTGTCAAATTGTAGATCATCCCAAATCTGAAACAGCAACTGGATGAAAACCTGTGATCATTCTAAATGTCTGCATCTCCAGCAGTTAAGCACTCCCTTTGTTATTCAGGGACAACTCGATTTGCTGATCACCTCTGTGTCTTCGAAAGAAAGTGCTTCCTAAAGTCAATTACATCAGTCATGAACTCAAATGCATTTTTACTGTGAAGTTGTTCATCTCAGCACAACAGAAATAACATGCAATGTACAGGCTGGGATTCTCATAGGAAAGTGGCAGAACTTGGAAATGTAGCACATGAGCCAGACAAGTGGGAAGCAAACGCCTGAACGCATGAGCGCTGATGAATGTACAAGGATTTAGCAATCGGTGCAGTATTTATTTTCCGTGTTAAGTCTCTGTTCTGTGCATTTTATTGCTATGATTCACTCATCTAGGTTGTCACCAGCATGATGAGGTGTTTTCTGTTTCCATATGTTTAACTCATCATCTGCACCTTCTTTCTTTTCTCCCATTGTTCAGATCCAATTTAGTGATCTTCTAGCATAGCAAGAGGCAAAAGGCTTTAACAGTGTCTTTGTCATTCTTCCATGTATTTATCCTTCAAGTCTGCTTTTAATCTTTTGGGGTAATTGCAGCAATTGGATGTCCATTTGTTCTCAAGAGATGGCTTCTACCTCTGTCCTTTGTTCAACATAACCCTACATATCGCCTCATGCAAAGCTGGCGCTGGTTCAGCTAAAAGCTACACATGCCACGAGCCTAACTCCAGCACAACATGTTCTCGACTCATAATCATGCTGTCTCAGAAACATTTCTGCGTTGGAGGACCTCCATTTGGAGCTCAGTTTGAGATGACTGCCAGAGGGTGATCATTGGATCAATGGCAGATAAAAAAGAGCTGTACATGTATTTGAAGCAAATAAATTCCTACTGATCTCTTTTGACAAACTGGTGTCAGACTTCATCTTTTTCAGAATTCAAACCAAGGCTTTGAAGGAAGAACTGAAAAGTAATTAAAGTTTAACAGTGTTCCAGTTATCTTAGCTGTGAGTTGTAACTTTGAAGAGCTGGAGTTAACATTAGTCTTTAGAGAGGGATATTACTAAAGGGAGGGGAAGACTTGGCTTTGGGCAGAATCACAGCAGACCATATGAGGGCAGTGGGCCAGGAGACAGAGACCTACATTCAGTATGGTCACCATCTGGCTTTCAAGAGAAGCAAATATTAACCCGAAGGTAAAACTGAACGGGAGCCCTGTATGTGTTTAGGCTAATACAGCATATTAGCATCATGATAGCTGATTTGGCTGTTGTCAGGCCATCAAATGACCATTATCTGCACTTATGAGTGTCTTAGATATGCATTACTTGAGGCCTGCTGTACTTACTGTTAGGTTGAGAAGGCCATTATCATGCAAAATGAGACTTTCTACCAGAAAGGGCTTTTGTGGAACTTTCTGACACATGATATAGATTGCATATACGTGGTTGGAGGGGTCAAACAGGACTTTCACCCAGGGGAAAGTCTTCTCAAAAACCTAACCATGTTGTTTTGGTGCCTAAACCTAGGAAAATGGAACCTAACAAACCAGTAATGGCCATTGAATTTGCTGAGTACAGCCTTCTGGACCTACCAGTAGGTGAAGCAAGCCCCTACTGACCCATGAACTCAGGTTCTCTGTACATTGAACCTCTGACTTGGCAAAATGTGTACAGTTGGTTTCACAGACATACCAATAAACCAACACACAATATATTATAGGTTTTACTTTTTGATTTCATAAATTCTTACACTGCATTTCAATTTCCTATCCTAAATAATACACACCACCAGTACTGTCCTATATTTTCCTACTTCCTTACTAACAAGAGTGTTTGGTAAAGCTGTGGGAAAATGTATTTTTCTATCATAAGATACATGTAAGATGTATCGGAGAAACCTGAGAACCAGCCAAGTGGATTCAGTTCTTCCAGCTCATATAAAGGCATATGATGTTGATGTAGCTGAATAATTGCAAAATGTTTATTTCATATGGAGCACAGACATGTTTGCATAGCTGCTGGGGATTTCTGCCTCATTTGGTCATCACACACAGCCGTGCAGTGTTTCTGTGTTATTGTTATGTACAGAAGGAGCTAGACATGGATTTCGACAAGGTGCAGGAGAAAGAGCCAGAGACAGAAGCTCCTGCGTTACCAGTGAGACATGCACAAGATGTCCTGTGAAATGAGAGGTGATGACGAATTGCACATCTGAAACGAAAACTTTATTTGAATGTCGATTGTGTAATTTATATAGTGAATAATCGTACATGTGCAGTCAGCTGAGGATCAGTTGGTCCAACTCACAGGATGAAGAACATATTAACTAAAGTGCAGTCTTGCCTGGGAAACTAAAAACAAAAGCTTTCTACCCTCACTTACGCGCTCACCTCAACACACAGCTGTGTTTACAGCCCGCTGTCCCAGGACTGCTTTTGCTGCCTACTCCTTCACTAACCCCACACAACTCCAAATAATCACAAGCGCACACATGCACACGGTTAGAGGCTACTACACAGTGACACACACATGGCCCACAACAATCTCCCCAGCTGATATTGGCCCAGATCCAGCTCCTACAGGCACATACTTGGCAGGTTATTTAGTAAAATCTGGGGGAAATCTGTCTGGAGCTGGAGTCTATCCCCTGGAGAAGTTGTAAGCCAAATGTAAAATTGTTGGTACACTATAATATGTGTGTGTGTGTGTGTGTGTGTGTGTGTGTGTGTGTGTGTGTGTGTGTGTTAGTATAAAGTACTGTAATGTCACTTTGTAAGACAGTGGTGATCAACTACAAAGACACAATGCGGTGCCTCACATCCGAATCAGGTGTTCAAATAATAATCACCATACTAATAATATATGTAATTGTATAGATAAATATTTAGGATTTAAAACCAAGTTTGGAGGGGCTTTACTTAATCAATTAATATTCCTATTACTTTTCAACTGGTCATCAGTCATTTGAATGCACTGTCATTCATTATTGTGACTTCTGGCAGCTGTCAATAGCTGTTTGCGGCTCAGTCGACGTGACACATCGTCCGCTGCGCAGAGGATTGTGGGTCAGATTAACCAGAAAAGCATGCTCTCTTGCATACTGCAAAATCAGACTGAATGTAGAACATGTATGAACGTATGAACATCTTAGTAATTTTGGCATACTGCATTCCACATATTATGAATTGGGACATACTAAATCTTTTTTTTGGCATAATATGTAGTATGGTAGTATGAGTATTGGAAGGACAGTGTTTTATATGGTTGTCTGCTTCAGGCATGCTAATGCAAGTGTTTACAATACATAGTCTACACTGCTACATGTAGCTACATGCTAACATCAGGGAAACATCTAATCTTGGTTGCCGAAGTTGTTCATTTCTTCCCGATTTCCGATTGTATTCCTGCTGAAACATGTCAGGTCGTGAAGATTTTGGTTTAGACACCTTTATTGGTGATTTTTCAACGAATAAAGGGTCACTATACTCATCACAGTCATTCCCAGCATATACAGAACTGCTGACCATTAAGAGCAAACTGGGCTTTTTTGGAGGGCCAGACACTAAAACAAAATGCATCAGACAGAGGGAGAAAACGGGTGTTCTTGCACAGATAGTATAAGAAAACAAAGTGTTTCTTTAACATTAAAACATGTAAACATGTTCTGGTAGAAACCTCAAATACAAATTTGAATCTGAAAATGAGCATAATTGGTCACCTTTAACTTCCAGCAAGAGATTTGAACCATTTTATCAGTTTGCACTGTGAGGCACAAATACGGAATTTCAGTGTAACCTTCAATTGGTAAGAAAGCATCACTTTCACGACTGCTTCTGGAATTTGTTTAATTGTAGAAAAGTTGCCAGAAAAGTCATTTCAAGAGTTTGGAGCAGAAGTGAAGACTTTGGAGAAACACAATTATGTACTCTGATAAACTTATTCTCCACAAATGTCCCTCCTGGAAAAACATTCCAAGACAGCACACTCAGTTAAAGACCATGTTTTCTTTCCAGTGAGCCTGGATAATCTGCAGCTGCACTCTCTGGGAATCAAGCCTGTAAACATCATATTAGACTTGGCCCGGGCTGTAGTTAGCATCCAGGTGCTCTTTTATTCCGACTTCGATCACTTCAACTTCATTAAACGATGAATCAGTACATGCCCATTAATATACATCCACTAAAACACAAAATATGCATGCGGCTGTTAAGTATGAAGTATCGTGCAGGGTATATTAGAGACAAATATTGATGTACCACAGCAGTTGATACAGTATTCATGAATGTAGGTCAGTGCATGGAGGGGAGGAGAGGGGGAAAAACAGAACAAAAAGAGGAACAGCTCTGAAAGTAAAACTCTTAATTGTAACTTTTAACTGAGCTTGAGGTCCTGCAGGGGATTTTTGAACTGCTATCTGTCAGAGAAAGTTTTCATTAAGACATATTAATGAAAAGCCGCTGTTAAAGTAAGTGCCAAATGCGGTGTCTGTTGTGCAAGTGTAGCAGTATTGTGCGTGTTTGATGTTATTATGAAAAAGACTGAAAGCATCTGAAAGATATTACTAATTTTGCTCGGAGGATTCCCTTCTTAACGCTAACATTTAATTCATTTTAATGAAATACTGATGAAAAAGTAATCTCTGGCAGCTGGTTTTTAAACCAAAGAACTAGTCCTAGAACTTAAAGGAGCTGAATACAGGTCTGAGCTGGGATTGCATACACAAAACATGGAGATGGCTGAGCAGGCCGACAGCAGTTAATAGTAATAACAGCATGAACAGTGCTGAAAATGGCTACAGCGCTGACAGAGCTAATGGTGTTACTGTAGGGGGGACAAAGGGTTGGTGTTGCCTTTTCAGCTGATGAGGTTTGAGCGGTAACCACCTTATAAGCGCAGTGCAGAATGGCAGCAACTACTTATCTTGAAGATAAGTTGATCAGCCATCCAAGATGGATGGTTGGTCAGTATAATATACCGTAAAACTTCAATTAGTAGCCCAGGCTATTATTTGCTTAAATCACTTAACTTAATAGCCTTATATTTGGGACAGGCGTCTATATGAGACACACCATCATTTCCTTTTACACTAAACTTTTGCTCAGCAAAGATGGGAAACACAATCAAATGTTTTGTTTGAACCAGTATCAATATTACTTGTATAAACATCACATCCGAGAGAGAGAGTTTCATGGCACTCAAGGACAACAGTGCCCTGCATACCGACACAACTCCACTTTATCCTGTTAGAACAATATTCACAACTTCATTAATTTTTATGAAAAACCCCTTTGATTCTTGGACCCTTACAGACTAAAGGAATATGAGTGACTCACAGGGTATTCAAGGATCGGAAACATATTTTACTTTATGACAGCTTCAGAGGAAGGGAGTCAGACACTTGTTTTTCGTCATGCCAGTAAATCTGAATAAACTACAGTCTTCTGTGGTGCTCATGGTTTCTGAAAATGAACTGAACTATTGGACTGTGATGAATCTAACCAAGCTAACAATGTGTACCATCTCCATATTGAGAAAAGTTTAAATATTTACAGTGTATCTGTCACAGCTCAAGTTGCTTAGGTGGTGTTTTTAGTCATTCATTCATGTTATTTCCTGTTTTACTTTGAAACTCATATGTCCTCTCACTTCACTTCCTGCTCCTATGTGTTTTCCCTCCCTTTTGATGGGTACACCTGTGTCTAATTGTCAGTCCCGCCCTGATTAGCCTCACCTGTGCCTTGTTATCCTGCCCCTCACTAGAGTATTTAGTCTGTGTCTTGTTTTCTCTCTGCGCCAGTTCGTCTTAGCTCCTCGTGTGTCTAACGTTCCAGCCTTTTGTTTCCCAGAGATTCTTTCCTGGTATTTTGGTTTTGCCTGTTTTTTGACTCTGCCTCTGCCTTGTCCCTTTTGGATTTGTTTGCCTCGGCTGATTGCCCTGTGTGTTACAGACCACGCTTTGACCAGTAAAGACTATTTACTTATCTGAACTGTCTCTTGAGTCGTGCGTTTGAGTCCATTCTCTCCTGGTTCACCAGTTTTAACAATATCTGTATGTGAGATCTACACAGCCATCTAACATTAGCTCCAGCAGGTAGCCAACAACCCAGTTTTGTACATCCAAAGAACTTCTATAGGAATGAATTGCTTGGTAGACTGGGCGTCTAATTGAGATGAGCTTTTATTTGTCAAAATGTGTAGCCACATCAGACTGGTAAAAGGAACTTCGTGTTTCATTGGAACTAGGCTTTTAATTTAAGTTTTCTGTTAATATGATAAAAGTATCAAAAATTAAAAAAAAAAAAAGAAATCACAGGCCGATCCAACTTGCAAGAATTTTATCACAGCAACTCACAATGTGACTCAGTAGTGTGTTTGGCCCCCACATGTCTGTATGCACTCCCGACAATGTCTTGGCATGCTCCTGATGAGTCAGTGAGTGGTGTCTTGGGTGATTTCCTCCCAGACCTGGATCAGGACATCAGTGAGTTCCTGGACAGTCTGTGGCGGTACAGTTGCACCAGTACATAACATCCCATAGGTGCTCAATTGGATTTTGGTCAGGGGAACGAGAGGGCTAGCCAAAAGCATCATTGCCTTTGACACCAAAGGAGGTAAAACTGATTCATAATCACTTGTACTTCTGAATTGGACAGACTGATATCCCCGAAACTTAACTGACGTGGTCTTATACTGTAATGATTAAGTGTTCCCTTAATATTTTTGAGCAGTGTATTTTAAGGAGCATGCCACCAGTTTTTAGGTTTACTTGTCACGAGGAGAAGTGCACCTGTGAAAACAGCTGTTTAATGTTTTCTGTGATTCTGGAAGAAGATTTCCAAAGTTTAAAAAAAAATAACCTTGATGATGTCATCAGTGCTATCTCAGTTTGGGTGTGAGACCTCAAATTTTAAGCAGAAAACCTGCATTTAAAAAAAAAGGAATTGAAAGAAGTGGATACTTAGGAGGCAGGGATCAGATGGATCAGTGTTATTGATGCTTGGCCCATACTGGGACTGAGAGTCAGGACATCTCGGACTCTGCCACACAGAGTAGACCATTTTTGTTTTTTTTCAGTTTATCTTCTTGTGAGACCATCAACTTAATTGGACGGCAACATTAAATCGCCGGAGCATCCCTTTAAATGTCTTTCCCACAAAGAAGGTTTCGAAACTTGTCCATCATTTTGCATTTCATTTTATTTGAGTCAACAATGTTAAATTTCCATGTAAGGTTAGATAAGAGTATCTCAGTTCAATAATCCATTCACTGTGTCCTCTTCACCCAGAAATCTCTTTGAACGGATTCCCAGAACTACAAACAGGACCTGTGGAAGTTGGCTAAGGCAACGTCTGCTCCAAGGTCAGCCGGGCCCTAGTGAATCTGTTCCCCCTTTCTGCTATCCCCCACCTCAGGAAATTACCATGAACACATCCATCCCTACACACTGACATTCAAAGGCTCTCAGCGGTACCTCTGGTGCCAAGATCCAGTTTCATGCTGTTTGTCTGTTGTTATCTCTGCTGGCAAAGGAAAAGCTTCTCACTGTTTTCCTATGTTGTTAGGGAGATATGTGTCCTGTACGCGCGTGCATGTTGAGAAGGTGTGATGGTTGTACTCAAATTCTATGCCTTCGTGTTTGTGGCCTGTGTGGACATTGATATGTGGTAATTGTGAGAAACAGCCTTAATTTACATTTGATCACTTGATCCAATTAGTTTTCAAAGAGTTTTGTTGACCCAAAGAGTTGCAGAAATCCCTCAACCCACAGTGCAAAAGGTAAACTGTAAATTTACAAAAACTGAAGCTAATCTCCGCGTCCCTTTTGTACTCCTCCACTTGCGTGACAAACAGGATTAATGGAGGAAAAACAGTCGCAGAGGCTCTTTGGCTCATGGCCTCTGAATTGCTATTTTTAGTGAGCTTTCACGTCTTTTTTTTCTGTGGCGTCAAGCTTAGAAAAAGTGACAGGAGAAAGAAGCCAGCTGAGTCAGTGTGAGCCTGGTTCTCATTTGTGCTGACCTTGCTTTACGGGACTCCCTCACTAGTGTCACTCACACTTCACACTGCAGGAGGGAGCAGAGTGAAATGGAGGGGAGAAAGGTAGAGATGGGAGAAGGAAAAACAGCCTTTAGTTTACCACAATGCTTGCTTTAATTTAGAAATGCAATCAGATTCTGCGTTATCAAGCCAAAATAACGGGCCAGTACTTGAACTCTGCTACATTGTTAATTAGTGAGAAATTACATGAACTGAAGAGAGTAATTCCACTGAGAATTTGGTGCAGTTTTAGCCTTTTTAATTGCGATTTTGACAGACCGTTTTATGCTCGTTGTTTGTACATTGTTTAAAAATAGCACCATTAATCACGCTTTTAAATGTTAAAAAAATAAATTGTTCTCTGGATTGCAGCACAGAGCAATCAGTCAGCTAAGCAAAGTATGAGTGTATGAAAAAATACAACTAAAAAAAAAAGTTCATTTCCCCACAGCTCCTGAGTGTTTGCGTGTGAGAATGTGCAGGTGTCAAATACTTTGGTGAGAGCCCAAACATTTCAGTTTATGGTCAGTCAATCAATCTGTTGGCTTTTAGAGGGCTGGAAGTACCTCAGGCAAGACATAAAATATGAACTACATAAAAAACTGTTTCATGAACTCTTAACAAATGTACAAATGTTGAGACTCTGTAGCATTTGCATTGTTATACAGCAGTAATATAGATCAAAAATATATTTAAAAAACGTAACAAGGATGGAAACAGCTTGGTGTTGTTGATAGACATTCAGAAATACATTTATACTTTCACATTTTACTAAGTGAACAACATATAAGCAGCAGGATCTCAACAAGTGGCAAATAGCCTACATGATAAATTAACCTTTACTTCTAAAGATCTGTTTGAGTATTGGCAGGTGCTTTCATGTCTGCCCTGTTTTGTTCGGTTTAATTGATCATATGGGCAGGTGTGAGCACAACAATCGCACTTAGGTGTGCATCAAAACAACTGGAGCGACACCTTCTTGAAGAGGTGGTCTCGGATGGTTACAAATGAACTCTGGTGCGGTTCGTTTGTGGTGAGACGTGTTCTGACCTTGATCCGAACCAACTGCAGTCACATGACACATTGTTTGAGTTAAACATGAGCATGTTACAGTCCTGGAGGATTATTAATGTGC
>JAPZEB010000006.1:17124552-17137583 GCA_029783705.1 Chaetodon striatus
TTAAACATGAGCATGTTACAGTCCTGGAGGATTATTAATGTGCGCCTCCTCCTGTACTGCCTTAATATGCACATTCACTACATCCAGTGCATCAAAACATTGTTTTCTAGTTGGAGCCGCGCCTCGTTTTCAAACTGTATGGTTTGACTAAAATGAAAAATGACAGCAATATAGTCCCCGATGACCAGTGCTAAAATCAACCTGCGTAGACGTCCCTCCATTGTGACATTAGAAAGTATCACATTTATCTTGCAAGTGTACTCTTCTTCAACGTTTTCTTTACTTCCTGGATTTTTCCCACATGGAAAATCTGACCAATCAAGAGCAGCTTTCTGGCACAAGGCATTTTATGTAAATGCTGCCGTGAGAACACAAACCAACTCTAGGCAATCATGCAACTTTGTAACAAAATAAGTCCCTGATTCAGACCAAAGCAAACAAACTCTAGGTCTGAAAGCACCCTTAGTAGCACAAGTAGAGAAGAGTCATGAAATCAGTTATGCCAGTTAACTGATTGCCTGCATGTGGCTCTTAACATGGAGGTGGCTGAGTTGGCAGGTAGCAGCTAACGATGCTAACACAAACAAAGAAATGTGACTTCATTTTCAGCTTAGGACTCCATTTCTCCACTTTATCTTTACATAGCAAATGTTTTTTTTTTTTTTGCTGCTATATTTATGCTCTGAATCTCACATATAGCTCTTTAAACTTTTTATTTGTAAGAAGAAGATTTATTTTCTCAGTATGCAGTAACATACATGTACCCTTTCACATGCTATGTTGCTTTTGTTATCTCTTCCTCCATGAAGGAACAATACATTCATTCAACTAAATTTGAGCACCATTTCTTTTTCAAGATGACAAGATAATTGCATAGTGATCTTAAAAAAAGAAGAATTTAAATACATTATAAACCATCGCAGCACCTCTCGTCTTCCTTCTTTGGTAGCATTTTAAACAAGATTACTCATTTTACTGCAAGAGGTTTCCCACCTTGTGTAGGATGTAAATTGACGGGTCACTGGAGTAAGGTCAGAAACAAAACCAGGTACAACGCATGACAGCAGAATCCCAAATAGATTAACCTTTTGACAACACAATCCTGTGCTGTAGCCAACCACTGCTTTTACTGATTGTGAAGAATGAAGAGCAATAACCCATTTATTCATGATCTCATGCTCTGGGTCTGAATGGGCCATTCAGCCCTGCACAAGTTGTGGTGTTGCCAGCCAACACATTATAGGGTGGGGTGCCTTTCTAGTTAGTAATTCTTTACTTGCATGAAATATTGGCCACGGTAACTAAGATGGAGTTCAAAGGTCGTGTGGATGGCACCCAGTTGGAAAGCACAGAGGAAAGGGAGGGAAGGTGAGTGAGCATGTGCCAGGATTATTCAATCTTCCTGCTCTGCAGAAGTCCTAATGGACTCCATACCGCTCTCTCTCTTCACCCTCCGCTGTTTCTCTTGCTCTGTGTTTTTTGCAGTAGGCGACCGCGGCAGGAGAGCTGGTCGTGATCCGACTGCCTGTCAGCCTGTTAGTCAGTGAGGATTGTCAGAATGTCAGCAGCAGCTTAGCCTGAGTTCACAATAAGGTTCAGAGTCCTGACTTGCCTCTTTTTCTTCATTTGATGTATCCTTCTGTGTCAGTTGTGAAACCTTACCATCTCGCTATCGACTTCTCCTCCATATATCCCACTGCTTCAACACCATTCCCCTCTCATGTTCTCTCCTGGCCTCGGTTCTTCTTTGCCCTCTCTATTTGTGTCCAAGATGTGAGCCAAAGGTCTGACAGAGATACTGAACTTAAGAAAACACGCTTGGCCCTCAATCAGGAAAGGTTAAAGCAACACCATAGGCTGTGAGGAAAAGCAACGGGACAACAAACCCACTTCTTTTCAGTTCTGCAAACTAAAAAGGGCAAGCCTTTAAAAGGGAAAAAATAGATTGTGGTGGAGGCAAAACATGTTTCACATTACAAGCCATTACGCTGATTTATGATTGATAGATTGATAGACTATGAGTCAAGCTTTTTCTGAGATGGAAAAAAAATCTATAATGCTGCACCAAGCATTTTCAGCATTTTAAAACACCACAGTTGCCCATTTATTTCCCCATGGCTCTGCATATCACGTGTACACCTGATGTTTTTCCACTGTGTGTGGAGCATATCCCAAAGCTCTGTAAGGAGGTGTAGGTCACTGACCCCTCACTGTCAAGGAAACGTCAGGCATTATCCTCTGCAGGTTTTTCGAATAAAAACAATAACGGCAAGCTTTACTTGTGGGGTTACAACTGGCATTCCATTCAGATTATTCGTCTGCTACTCACTCCTGAGCAAAAAATCTCACGCATGTTCCTGATGGATTCAATAAGAGCAGAGCAAATCAGCGGAGACGTCCGAACTTGGAGCGTTCACTTGGCCGTACGCAGAGAAAACAATAGCAGAAAGTAACTGCTTTCCAAAGTCACAGTGTTCTCTACAAGTTCCTTTTAATTAATTTCCCATTTTATTCTAAGCTCCCATGACTGTTATCTGACAAGATTTATTCAGAGAAACTCAAGCTTTGCATAATTAGTTTCCAGCAGTGAACCAGTTTACAGTGTTGTTTTGTGGTAACTTGTGTTCACTCAGTTCTATTGTGATTCTCTAATTATTTATTCGCTGGCATTTGTGAACAGCTTCTGTATTTCTGAACATGTAAATTTAGCTGGCTTGTGCCCGTCAGCCTGATGCAAGGGTCTCTCCATGAGACTGTGAGAAGTACAGTTGTTTTATGGTTTGGCTTACACTGCATGTACTTCGATACAGAAGCAGTCGAGAGTTAGATTAGCAGAGACACAGCCAGTAGTTCACCCTGCAATCATCGTGACTTGCAAGTGTAATAAATATTCTTTGATAACAGACCACTACTTTTATTAACTTTGATTCTGCAATCCTTCAAAGCCACAGAGATGCTGCCTCACATCAAACCACATGAAGCTTAACTTTGAAACCAAGTTATTTTTTTATTATGATTTGCATTCAGATTTTCTTTAAAATTACAGCTGATTTGGTCAGGTCTCTGCTGGAGCAGATGTTTTACTCCCTTGCTTCATTTCTTTCTCACTTTATTCATGATATCTCCCTCCTGTCTCCAGTCTTTCTCCAAGCCATGTCTCATAAGAATTACATTCATATGCAGCTATTCTGCTGCAGCAATTTACATTTGGTGGCAGCGTTCTTTGCCAGAGCAGGAAGTAGTGTAATGTTCACACAACGAAGAGTAGGAACGAGAAGGTTGCTGTAAATTCAGCACTTTCCTCATGTAACAGAATGAGTAATTGTTGTTTTGACACACTTTACAGATCAGAATGTGTTTCCAAACTTTCTCTCTGCTCCCTCACTCTGCTTGTCTTCGAGGCCAAAAAAAAAAATCTCCCGTGGCTGATTGTAGAAGAACTGCTCCATCTCTCTGTCTTCAAGACGGACAAGTCTTAGCTTCAGATGAGTCTGCCCAGAGTGGAGAAGTAAAACGGGGAATTAGGGAGTATTTACAGTAAGAGGGAGATCAGTTGTATGGGGCTTTTTGGCCAAGAAGCGACGTGGATCAGGCTTATCATTGAGACAAGCCAACTGCTTGTCGTTTCAGCTTTAAGCATTGGACCGCTTAAGTACTCTAGGCACAGAGAAATTTGCTCAACACTTTGTTTAGATTAAGTTGGAGGGAAAAAGTATTGCTAAGTACCATGGCTTATATCCATATTATTTGCACTTAAATAAATTGACTCCTAGGGTTTCTTTTTGACAGACACACATACAACAGCAGCATCACGCTACTTTGGAGAATGACTGAGTCGACAACTAGGAGACAGAGACTGATCTGACTGAGTGGCACGGCTGACACTACGATATATAAATAATATTAGCATTAGTGTTTGAATTTTGATTTACTGCGCAAAATGTTACTTTTATCAGTGGTTCAAATATGATATCATTATTTACATGGTATATATACAATATATCGCAACCTTCAACACTACATTGGTTATGACGACGATAAAGGAACACATTCTCACTCTGACCTCGTCACATATCGATGTTTGGTCATGGACTTTCCATGTCCAGATACAACATGCCTGGGTGCGTTGGTTTTTGACGTTCTGGGACGCTGTGTCAAGTTACATGCATTGTCTTCTTTCGAAATAATGTTTCAGTTTTCACAGGAAATTTACTGTTTACATACAGTCTCTTTCAAAATAAATGCATTATGTCGGTACGTAGCAAATCAACGTTTTATTTCCTTCAACAGCTAATGTATGTTGTGGAGTTTAGGCAACAAAAACATGCAGTTCAGTTTAAGAAAAACAGGGTTTGGCTTTATAATCTTACAGGACATGAACACTGCTCTCCCGGGTGTAAGGCGGTGTTCGTTGGACCCATCTACCACCCCTTCCACCCACCCTACTCAGACTTTTGGCACCTTAACTTTCAAACTTGTCCCGCCATGTTTCCCCCAGCACCACTGAGTGGCGTTAAGCTATTACAGTGATTGGCTCTGTATCATGTCAATGTTACAGGAGCTTTTTTCTTCAGTGTCTGATGCCACAAGTCACTGCCCAAGCAACAACTTCAGAGAAAGACTTGGTTGGATATAGGGTTAGCATTTAGTACAGTTGCCTCTCCCAACAAACGCTGAAAATGTGAAGTGTGTTAACATCCTCATAGTTGGCTAGGAAGATGGGGTCCCCATGCATCCCTCCCATTTTTCTAACAAGTCTAGTCTAGTAAATAAATTTTGATGTTCCCAACTCAAAATATTGTTCCAAGGCTCCATTTGGAGGACATCATTTCAGTCATCATGAATTTCCAACAGTAATTGAAAACTGGCATAACTTTTTTTAACGAGACATCACACTGAGACAAATGACCCATTTCTTCTGTCTGTGTAATGCTTTTTATAAGTTAGACCAAATGGCACCAAAATGTCTTGACTTGTTAATAATAGCTGGGTAATGTTAGCCGTGCAAAGTTAGCTGCTGTCACTGAAATTCACAACATTTCACCATTGCTGCCATTTTGTGGCCATCTCATCATATCCTGTGTCGGCCACATCAGTGGAATTGTTAAAAATTGAACGGCTGGTTCTCATCCATTTATGGAGGTGTGGTCATGATTCATAGACACTAAACCCAGGCTCGATCTGGTGGGTACTATAAAGCACACAGTCCTTTAAACATTTTTTATGTCATTTTTGTTTTGATGCAGGTAAGACTGATGATACATTGGAATGTGGCACCACCTTTAAGAAAATCAGCAGGAAAGCTGAGTGGTCCGCAGTGCTCATTATAGATTAAATAATTACAGTAAATGGCAGCAAAGTATTCCTCTGAAAGGTCTGAGTCACTGCAGCTGCCAGTAGTAGTAGTAGCTGAGTCAGGATACTGTGGCTCCTGTGTTTGATTATAACCCAGAGTCTTAGGGCTCCACATGTCTCCCAGGGTGTCTCTTAGCAGGCTGTTTCTGTGAAGAAAATAAGGAAAAAAGGACAATGTGTTTTGGCCGGCATGAGTAACGAAACCGCATTTCTTCTCTCTTGCACGGAAAGGAGTGAGAGAGAATGAAGGATTGCAGCGCTGCAGGGACTTGAAATCATAAAAATTGACAAGGTTTTTGGTTTGCTACTTCCAAAAATGCTGTTTTCTGGCTGATAAAAACCTGGATTACTTTTAACTGATTTATAACAGCGTTAAGCTTTGCGTGATACTTATTCCACAGCCATTTAATGTGCATGAGAGGTCAATAGATCCGTATGGATTGTCCCAGTCAAAGTGGGTGGTGGAGCTGCAGATAAAATGAGTCACATTTAAACAAGGTTGTTTTTTGGGTTTACTTTTTTAATGAATGGTTGAACTCTAGAAGAATTGGTTTGGCTTCTTAACTGATGACAGCCACAGACCACATAATAGAGATATCAGGCAGAGCGAGCTGTGAATGATGAAGATTTATGGGGGCGCTGTGGATATCTTCGAGTTGTCCCCCATGGCTCCCACATTTCCTGTCATGTCCAGAGAGGAGACTTCTTCCATAACCTCAGCAGGAGAGTTCACTCTCATCACTGCCACCTCTCCTACTGTGTCATCTGCTGCTAACTCCCTTTACCTCCCCTCTCCCCAAACTCTTATAGAGATTTAGATATGCATCACGGTATTGCACCTTTCCAAAGCCCTTTTCTATCTGTGCACTGTCATTTTGAATTACATCTTATGTGGAAAAACACAAGCTTAAACATTTGCTGATTGAGGAGAAACAAGCATGGCTGCAGGGAGGAAAAATATGGCAGGAAAAACTGAGATATTTTTGCAAGTCACTGTCAGTTTAACTGTGCTGCTAGCTATATTTTGATCTGTTATTATCTCCCCCTGATTCACTACAGTCGCTTTTCACTGGATGCTTTCTTCTCACCCATATTTTACATTTAAGTCCTTACACGATGAAACATGGTCAGCGTTTCAAGGTTTGTATTCCAGCAGTGTCAGTGTGAAAGATGACTGTGCTGCAACTCTTTTCCCTGGAAAGACGGGGAAGATTTGGACGTCGTCTTCGTTGGCCAAATCGTTAATAGTAAAGCATAAACATGACTTAGTGCCAGGGGAGTGAATACACAACGGCCCATGTATCTGTTTTATGCTTGATTAAACCATTTTGTAGGTTATGCTGACATGAAGAAAATCATAATCAAGCAGCAACCTCCAGGGCTGAAAAATGAAGCCAACACTGAAGTTCCAAAAACTGCAGTTCCTCTAACTGCCACTTACGGCTGGCTTCAATCGTGAGTCAATCTCCATAGACTCCCATGTTTAAACGCCCAACTTTACAGAAGAAATAAACATGTTTACAGCCTGGAGCAAAAAATGTTTTTGGTCTCTATAGCTAACTTTTCAATCGACAACTGTACATGGAGTGATTTTTTTTTCACAGCTCAGCCTTTGAAATTATATTAAGGCTGCTGTCTTAATAAGGTTGTGGCAGCGTAATCCCTGCCTGAAATATGTTCATAGACAATGTTATGTCAGGTAATAAAACACTACATTCATGTGTCATGTAGGCTTCACAAGAAGGTGATGGGGAGTATGGTGGGCATGCAAAGTGCAGGACCTTGGCACAAGAATTTTGGGTTCACATCCAGATTCCTGTCTTAGATTTAGGCAACAAAAGCACTTTCCTTACAGTTAGGGAAAGACCGTAATTTTGGTTAAAAAAGCTAATAGAAAAGAATAATGCTGTAATCACCACATGTGGATACTGTACTGCAAGAGTGCCTATTTTGGTGGAAAACAACTGAAATATATTTACGGTGAATATTTTGCTGATACGTTCAGTATCAACATTTTAACAACTTGCCAGATATGTTAATTAGCAACAATTCCTTATTATTCAAAGAGAAAACTTACTCTGCTAAGCATTACATTTCTCACAAAACGTATTTGCTGTTTCAAGTTGTATATAAATGTAATTTTTAGGAGACAGGGCTGTCAAATATGATCACTTCTGGCTCCAAAAATCCAAGATGGTGGCAGCCAAAATGCCAAACTCAAGCCTTTGAAACAGAGTCCACAAATTAACACAGTGGCTACATCCATTATTTTTATACAGTCTGTGGTTGTAAGCAGTTTACTTAGTTGACAAACCTTCTTACATGGAAAACATAACTCATAGGAACCCCTCCTTTTTTCTACAAGACCTCAACTAGTCATATTTATTTGAAGGTTTATATAGGATATTGATTTATGGTTACAATCCTACTCTTAAAACAGATAAAATCCCAACCAGCGTTGAAAGGTTTTATAAATACACTAATAACTTTTACAATAATTGTCAGAATTTGGTTAATTACAGTCAGTAAAACTTGGTTCAAGTTCACATTTGTCTAGACAGTGTTGTTAGGTTTGATCATACGTTGCGTAGTAAAGATGGACGACATGACAGCTCCCCAAAAGTGAAGCCAAAACATCTCAATCGCCCCCCAGTGACTGGTCATAAACCCTGCCTCTTCCACGTTAGCATATCGGCCAAACTGAAATCTCAAAGTACACGTCAAATAAATTTTTCCCGTAGATGGTTTCTGTCATTTTAGGTAGTTGTTATCATGCTAATGTATGTTCAAGTGTTCATTTTTTGATGAGTTTGGTTTTGAATCTTTCAGACGACAGAATAACATTTACTGACCCTCCATGTTGCCTGCTGCAGAAGAATGAAGACAGATCCTGATCTTGAAAATCAATTATCATGGCTAAGTCAGGGCACCATTTGTCTTTTGTATAGCGCAGTGTTCCCAGCTTTGGAGGAACATCCAACCTTGTGACATTCTTTCCAGCTCTCTGTGTTCGGCAGCAGTCAGAACACCAGCACTCAGCAGCACTGCGGTTGCTATTTGTAGACGTACCAGTAAATACAAAACACTGTCTCCCCTCACATTTCAGAGGAACTACAGGGGGTATTTTTGACAGGAGGCAAGTTTTGCTTTGGCTCTCTCACCCCTCCCTCAGCGCTGAACCTCAGTCCGCCTCTTTCTCTCGCTTCTCTTGGCCCCTGCTGCGGGAGTCTTCCAGGTTGTAAAGGATACGGGTTGTGGTTGTACATAGCTCAGATGAACTGAATTCCTGGCAGCGTGGCATGTCACTCGGAGGAACAGTAAGATGTCAAGGCCAGCGAGCCATGAATGAGGGAGGGGGAGAGAGAGGGAGAAAAATTTGCCCAAGAGATTGTGTCTTGGAATAAGATGGATGAGGTGAGAATTCCATTTCATTATAGAAGCCGGTCAGAGCGAAAATGATTCATTTTTTCTACTGTTTTGACATAAAGAATTTTCTGCTTACTATGAATTCTTTTCCACATCTGCAGGTAGTGAACGTTTAAATGAGCAGCTGTGTTTTCAACATCAGGCAATTCCAGCATTTGATACACTGCCACTGAGATTCAGGCCTACTGTTTAGTCCTGAAAGTGATGAGTATAGTTTAAAGCAATAGTTTGACTCCTTGAATAATATTCGCTTTCTAGCCAAGAGTTAGATGAGAGGATCAATACCACTCTCATATCTGTTTAATAAAATATTAGCTTAGCTTAGCATAAACACTGGAGACAGAAAATAGCAAGCCTGGCTCTATTACAAGACCACCTACCAGCACTAACTGACATTTTATTTCTCATTTAAAACAACTTAAAGAAAATGACGTTGTGTTTTGACATGCAGGTGTATGTGCCAAACTATTTCTTACAGTATGACAATGCAGCCCTGTTGCCAGAATAAAATGTTGGCATTATACATTTCTGCAAACCACAGATATGTTACATTTGTACATTTCACATGTACTGTGTGACGTAGTTCAGATTACATGTAGCTTAGTTTCTCATCAGGAAAAGGAGGGGATGGTGGATGGCATGATGAGACAATTGCAAGGCAGCAAACAGCAACATACTGCTGTTTTAGACCAGCTAAAGCTGGTTTTTATTGAGAGTTTGTGGAGAGAAAAGCTGATTTTATAACAAGAGTTTGTGACATTTCCAGCTGTGTTTGTAGCAACAAGAGGGGGTATTTTTTAAGGAGAATTCAGGACATTTTATGTCATGTTTATAACGAGGATAGCAGGTATTTTTTAAGGTGAGTTTGGCACCTGTCCATCTATGTTTGCAGCATGAAAGTGGATACTTTTTTAACAACTGGGATATGTCCAGCCGTGTTTACAGCAACCAAACCAAGTATTCTAAGCCAAAACATTGACCTGGCCTCAAAATTCCCCAGATCACCATTTGATCAAGTACCTGTGGGATGAACCAGTACTCCAGAGGCCCTGTGTCCATGCCTCAACAGGTCAGAGTCAAGTCCGATCCACAGTGGGACCTCTGACCTGTTGAGGCATGGATGCAGAAATGCTGAGGGTACCCTGTGGTGTCTGGCACTGCCGTTTGGGTGTGCCATTGCTGTAAAGGTGAACTTGGTCTGCAGTTGTGTTTGGTGTTTGAGTGGATGGTTTGTGTTAGGTGGCCAAGGTTTCCCAGCTGAACATTGCATTGTAACAAGATGATCAATGTTATTCACTTTAACTGTCAGCGGTTTTAATATTGGGGCTGATTGGTGTATATTTTTCCAATGTCAGTTATAAAAAAATGGATGTAAGTTAAGTATAAGTTTACAAAAATCTAATTGAGTAATATTTGAACCCTTTAAACACTCAAGCATTAGTACAACCATAAAAATTTCCACTTTGGGTTTCAATATCAGAATTATTGCTCCAGATCTTCCCAAATCTAACAAGCCTCCTCTTTTACTAAACTACTTAATAACTACTGAATCTTTTAAAATGGTAGAAGTGCAGAGAACAGCCAAAACCAAGATTGGCATCACACAAATTTTGGCACTTGACATGGAAACAAGATTGAGGGTGGAGGACAGTGTAATCCTCGTGGCAGCAGACTCTCAAATTTGAGAAGAATGCATATCATGAGGTTGAAGCTTGAACCAGATCCAAGTCGACTGGCCTCGTGAATGGTATAGTGTGTGAAAAGAGTTGAATTCAGACCCACAGCAGCAGAATTACTTTATTCCTGTGCTCTTGTTTTCCACTGAATAATGGGCATATGGGAGGCTGGTCACAAAAGAGTAGCTTGTGCCATTAATCAAGGGCTAAAAATAAAACTTACACATGCACAACTCTAAGTGATGGAGAAGGTGACCAAAACAGTGACTCTCTGGAGAGTACAGCTAGAGATGTCGAAAACAGCTTAATCATTCCCCACAATGTATGTATGTGTGTGTCTCTGTATGTGTGTGTGTGTGCATGTGGCTATACAGTGCGCATACAGTAAATGTGTTTCAAAGAGCCAAATTGTAGGATGAGACTATTACTCATGGCTCAGTCTGAGTGTGTTTGGAAAACCCAACATGGTGCTGATTGTACTGTTTACAGTCAACTATAAATACATATACGTATCTTTTACAGTCAACTCAAAACCGAGGGCGGAAGACACCCACTCACTCTTCACTCTCAGGCCTGTAAATGAATGGGAGTGCCGCTCGCCTGTCAGATGGAAGATGCAGACAGAGGACACATCATAGATACATGTTTTCTGTACTCTGTGAGCCGAGATTACTCAAACGAACGCATGCTTTGTGCAGCTTGATGCCAAAGTGCATTGTGCATTTACACGCAGATAAATACAACAGTTGGTTATTTACCTGGCTTTGCTTCTCAGGGTCACATTACAGACGTGCATGTTGCAAACATCATTCTTGTCATCTGAAGGCGAATAAAAATAAACTGTCTCCGTATTGTAAGCTGTTACTATAAGTTATTGTGTGCCAGTCCAGCAACACTGTCAACTGACCTCTCGTGAACCTCATTCCGCATTGTTTAGCTGCAGCGTCGAGCCAGACATCTCATTGTTTTTGCTTTTGGGGCTTCTCTCACGCTCACCCTGTCACTGAGGAGGGTCTTTCCAATACCACTCTGCTGACCTCACACAGCGAACTCCGGCTTTGTTATGAAGCATTATGCTCTCTGCGCATCTTTGTACACATGGCAAGAAATGCTCAAATGTCTGTGTACAAGTGCGTATATCTACATTCCTCTACGTGCAGACCAGATTTGTATGTATGTTCCTGTCTGTGGTTCAAAACCTCTTGTTGAAGGCCCAGAAACACAGGTTGAAGAAAAACTGGACTGGGCTCAGAAACAGCAGAGCAAACACAAGTCCAAGACTTCAAGTGGAAACTATTCCAGACTAAAGTCCCATCTGCTTTCACTTTAGAGTCTGAGTCCTAAACTAAATAAAGATCCCTCCTGAACACTTTTATTGCCCTTCTCTTTCTTTCTATCCATCCCTCTCTCTCATACTCATACTTTCTCAGTATCTCCTATTCCTAGCACAGATTCGCACTATTGTTACTTTGTGGGAGCTTCAGAAAGTTGAATGTGAGCGGGCTATACTGTATCTATTCCCCCCTCTCTCCCTCTGGTTGCAAATAAAACTGTCCCGTGGTGTTATGAGTTAAAATGTCCCCAGTAAAGCCCAGACCTGAACCCTCTCATATGCAACACTTGAGTTTATTTTTTATTGATGTGCACTGAAATAACTTTCACCATCTTCTCATCTAAAATGCCTTGTTTCTGTTGTTATGGGTGCATATGTGACAACCACTGTCTGTTTCTCCTGGTTAAGTTTTCACAAAACTGGATTGTTGCCTGTTTAGTGTGAAATGAGGGAAATAATTATAACTGCTTGAGGGTAAACTCTATGTTTGTGGATTAAACAAAAAGCTATAAAATATGTCTTTTGTCTGTAACATTTTAGCACATCTTTAGAAAGTTTTTGTTATCCTTTCATCCAACTCAATCGCCAGCAAAAATGTTGGCATTGTACATTTCTGCAATCCTCGAATACAATTTATTAGTATGTTATTATGTAGCAGATACATTAAAATTTTCTGTATCAACAACACTGTGGTTAGTGTGGTTCGGTTTAGGCACAAAAACCACTTTATTATGGTTAGCAAAAGATCATGTTTTGGCTTAAAATAACCGGTTTGAGGGGCACAGTCCTGGCTTGAAACGCAGCGATGACAACCTTTTTTCATGGCGCTTTCCCAGCATAAAATAAATCGCTATTTGTCGCACTATTCCAGCAGAAAATGCAGGGACATCTTGATAAAGTGCAATCGTTTTTTGTCGCACTAGCCCAGCAGGAAACACAGCAACTGCTTAGTAAAAACAACAGCTTTTCTTTGCACTATTCCGGCAGAAAACGCAGCAATGCTTCATTGTCCCTGCAGAAAACACAGTGTTGTTTCAGTACCACACTCAGTGCCCTTGGTGGAAAAAACAGTGGGCTGATGGGTGGCTAAAAAGCACCCACATGGTGCCCAAAAAGCCACCTGTAAAATAGTAACAAGTCACTAAAATACAACCAGTTTTGTTGTTTCAGTGGTCTGCAGCTAGGCAGGCGTCTTGTGTAGGTGACACACCATCTACCTACCTCTCATCCTCCGGATGACA
>JAPZEB010000006.1:17141696-17154780 GCA_029783705.1 Chaetodon striatus
GTTACTTGCGTAAACATTCGCTGGCCTCCTGTCATTCAACAGATCAAATTCTGCATACACGACAAGCAACAAAATGCAATTTCAGGAAAAAAAAAAATTAGGACAAGCAAGAAAATATGAGCTTGGCAGGAAGAGATGAGTACGGAATATGCAATCACGCGGACAGGAGGTAGTAAATCAGGGTTATAGTAAAACATGGAGTTTGCCTCTGGTGTGTGGTATGGGTGTGTGTGTACGCGTGTGGACACAAATGTAAGCTGGTCACAAATCTACCCATCTTAACCTGCACCCATAGCAAAAACAGGATTCATCAAGCAACATGTGCATTTATTTTGGGTGGAATTTGTTGTTTTTTGCCAAGTGTGACTCAAAAGACTCAATCTGTTTTTCATATTTATGACATTTAGCCAGCCGGGAAAGGAAAACTTGCTGTTATTTGTGCATCACAAATGTTGTATCTGTCACTAACAAATACGTCACCTCGTGTGTGCGCTTTTGTTTCCCATGATGTATTTGTCAAACTCCGAAACAGGTTACTGAACAAGGGGAACAGATGAAGATCCCAAGGTTTCAAATCCAAAAGCATCAAATGATAGATGATGCATCTTTTTACAGATACATCTTTTTCTTTTCTACGGGAAAAATGACTGCATTCACAGTCAACAAGCTTGTCTACTGATAAAAATTTTCCATAGCTGATTATCATTGGTCATATATGCATATATACACAGTCATTTACATTCAGATTTCTCCCTTAAGGCCATTTGACCCATTTCTGAGAGAGAGTGCCGGGTAAGAGAGGAAGAGTTCATAGAGGGAGTTTAGAAAGAGAACATTGAAGTTTACTTTGTACTTCCTGGTTTTAATTCAGGATAGAAAACCGTCTTTGCTGTAGCTCAACACTGGCAGTCTAAACCCAGCTGAGCTTCAAGCAGTCAAAGGTATTAAACTGGTTCTTAAGCTTCCACAGATGGATATACAATGGTAAGACCCTTTTCTGCTTTACCCTAGATATACTGTACTCTTCAATGAGGTGGATGTGACTGGAGGGCACAATAAACACCGAGCTGAATATATTTCTTAACTGTAAAGGACAGATGTCTCAGTAACATCGGCAGCAACTTCAGGGCTAAGATGAGCAGCTTTCACAGTAAGCCACAATGAAAGGCTGTGAGACGCCACGATGAGTGGTGTTATAAGCTGCACTCGCCCAGAATAAAGTTGAGACTGTTTTCTTGAACTTTTTTTTCCCCTTTAGTAGGATAAGGATTTGTGGAGAATGTGGGGATCACTCATGGCTAGTTTTGATTGGTTTAATCTCTACAGTTGATCCAGGGAACATACCGTCTTTGTGGGGTATCGGGGGGAAGGAGAGGAAGGGAAGAATTTGCAAAAATTGGAAAGAAGATCATGTGAAAAACAATGCACTCGCTTATTACAAAACCTCAACAGAAAAGTGTAAAACAATGCGTACAACCATAATTCAGGGTACTGTGAAACTTTTGTGGCAGGTGGAAGAGGATGGTTGGATGGATTTAGACACTGCATGCAGCCTTGGCTCACACTGTAATTCACCAACACTCCCAAGTCACACTATGGGTATCTGTGCAAATGATCTCTAACATAAATGACATACTGTAACTTGACTTTGCACCAACCTAATGTAAGTCATTTTCTTTTAACAAGAGACAAAAACTCGTGACTTCATTAAGAATACAACACAGGTTTGATCAGTGGGTCTTGAACTCAACCGACACACAACAGTTGTTGCTGCTCTGGTGTCTTTTGCTTCATAAACTCTCTAAACACACTGAGATTTAGTCCAGCCTGCAGAACCGAGAGAGAAATTACACCATGACCATAAAAGGACATCATGTCTCCTGAGCTGCAATCTCAAATGCAGCTGTGTGTGTGGGTGTGAGTGAGTGAGTGTGTGTGTGTGTGTGTGTGTGTGTACTCTTGCACTTTTAAGCACCAATTTGAGCTGTAGACCTTGAGAGTGAGGATATTTTTGGAAAGTGAGAACATTTTCGCCTGACATTTTCACTGCTCCAAAGACAGTTTCAGGGGTGCAGATCATAGTCTGACGTTGCCTGTGTCTTACCATAAAGTTACACCTGAACACACTGCAGAGACTACAGCCAACAGCCAACTAGCACAACACATTCTCACTCCGACCTCGTCACTTATTGACGCGCTTGGTCATAGACGCGCAAGGTACCCTGGGTGCGTTGGTTGTTGATGTTCTTGGACACTGTGTCAAGTTTTGCCTGTTACATGCATTGTCTTCTTTCAAGATACACATCCGTTTTCACAGGAAATTTATTGTTTACGTACAGTCTCCTTCAGTCTCTTCTTTTACATGACTCATCCACCACACCTCCCACCCACCCCACTCGGACATTCACCGCCATAACTTTCATCCTTGTCCCGTCGCATTCCCCCTGATGCCGCCAGGCACCATTAAACTATAACTGAAACCGGCCGCGTTTCATGCCAACATTAAAGGACGCCTTTTTCCGCTGGTTTCTGACACTGCAAGTCACTGCCCAACCGCTGGATTTCGATGCCTTCGAGGTGAGACCGGGCTTACTCGCATGTACGTTCTGCATGAGAGGAAATGCCTCTCTATACCAGCAAGCAGCTGTAGTACGTATTCATCATTGATAACAGGGAAACCAGAAGTCTGATAAGACGGATTAAAAATGCTAGTTAGCCAGTTAGCACATTAACAACACAACCCAGTGTTGAAAGAGCAAAGGATGTTTGTCATGCACTAGTGAATGATAAGACAAACAGTGACGAACGATTTCTGCTAAAGAGCTCAATGACTAGAGAAACAATCTTACTTCATAGAAAAAGTTTAGGTGACAAGGGCCAACAGTGCGTGACACACCACAAAAAATAGGGTGACAGATGCTTGCATTAGCTTGTTGTGTCAGGGCCCTTAGGATTAGAGGTTGTGATTGTTACTGTGATGGTCCATATTAGGATTGGCTCTGACACTGAAAGTGTGACAGAGAAGGAGAAACATACACACATGCATATATGTGTATGCAGTATTTAATAGAAGGTATCCATGGAGCTGATTGTCATGCATTTCTCACATTTGCTCTATCTAAGCAATCCATTTCACCACATCCGATAAAATATCAACTCTGGTTCTACTTTTCCTGCTATCTGCTGTATCGTGTCACTTTCCCAAAAAAACATTAGGATGAATCCCCAGTCTTTGCCTGAGTGCCCAAAGAGGATTCAATGAAATCTCTCAGTGTAATATAATTTCTCCATTTTACAATGTCACATGTGGTAGTCTCAATCCAAACATGTCAAAATCATGCTGTAATCTTCCAAAAATGCAACAATTTCTCATCCCCTAGAAGCTTTTCTGGATCCCCTACGCATAGCGCTTTCTTAAAGGAGTCCGGGGATAAAACATGGAATGGGTTTGGAGGGAATACAAGAATGAGAAGAGGGAAAACCGAGTAAGTGTAAAATCTGCAAGTGGGAGAAAAAGCAGGTGGGCTGAGCGCTCGCGTCTGACCTGTAAAACTCGCTTCAGGATAACGGCAGCCTGCTGTGCCAAATCGGACTCTCTTTCACCTCATGCTGAGGGTGGGGGAAGTCACAAATGTGCTCCCCCAGAAATTCATCCGGGTGAGACAAATAGACAGAGGCAGACACGGTGACACAGATACAGAGGTCAACATTTTGGAGGTGAGGGATCTCTGGAATGAGTCCGCCCCATTGTTGGCCTCCTAATTTAATAGATTCGACAGGTAAGTTCATTTTGATGAGCAGTCTTATCCGCAGGAGAGAGGCTTAGGAAGTGGCTATTTGGGTGGCTGTGGCCTCCTGCATACCTAAATCCTTATAAGCTCTCTATAAATTAACCCTCTTGGGGAATTCACTTGCAGAACAGCTTGTGTGTCTTCAACAGTCTCTTTAAAATGTATTTGAGGTCCTGCTGTCCTCCATTACAGGTAACTAAGTGAGCCAGCGCCTCCAAATTCCTGTATATTTGTTTTGGCCGGTAAAATGATAGTGATGGATTTTTCTTCTTTTAGGTTTGTTGTTGAGTCTTTCGACTGAATGATTTCAAAACCATTAACACTGCATCCTGTGTCTGCAGATGGATGTCAGTTTATCTCATTGCAATCACTTCAGCAGCAGCAGGAAGGCAGAGGTCAACAACTGGCTTTTACTTTATGTATTATCATCTCCAAGATGTTGCAAATTAATTTAGGAGGGGGAGGAGTGGCAGCAGAGGAGGAAAGATGAGGAAAGATAGGAAGAGCAGGAGAGATTATTTGCTTTTTTTGCAGGGGGGGGGGAGACGGTCTTGTCATTTTAAAGGGTTTCGAGGGGATGTTTGCTCACCCTCTTAATGGCTTAAAAGGACTGGGAGCATCTATCTTTCTCTCTGCGCTTTTCGGGGGGGAAGAGCCCAAGAGGAATGGGCCAATTCTGCCCTGTGACTGATTGTACAAACTCCAACAGATATGCCCCTAGCACACATGGAAAAATACCATTATTAAAGCAAATATCACAATGGAATTTCCATTACGCTGACATGAAGTGGGGATATACTCCATATTACTTAAATCCCATGGAACCAGTTTACATTTTTAATGCACTCATAAGAAGTTCAGGAGTACGTGATTTTATGTTATTAGAACTTATGAAAACATTGCTCAGTACTTCGACTCAAGAAATACATGTAGATAAACAGTACTCTCTGTAGAACACTTGCATGTAAGCAGACTTTGGATGTATTATCATTGCATGGTTTGATACAGCCCCTTTACATCCATCTCTTGTGACTCTGTGCATATGTGCATAATATAAACTGTACATATTTACATATAAATTCCATTGCTCTAAGACTAATATGTCTCTAGAGGAGGATACACTCCGCAGGAATGCCGGAGTGAAAAGTGTTGTGAAAGAAAGAATGAAAGAAATGCTGTATAGCGAAATAAAGAATAGTCGAAAATTACTGTAGCTAGATATAGATAATAAATATAGATGCACGCATCCACATTCACGCGTACATGCACACAAATCACCCTCTAAATCACCCTCTAAATCATTTACGCTACCCGCAACTGAGCGTGACCAGTGACAGCCGTGTGTCTGCCAGGCCTCCGTCATGTGGAGCCTGGCACTGGGGTTGACAGCCTGGTCTGAAACATGAGGACCGAATGGACCTGGGAATCTCTGGGGGTGCTGCGCAGGATCTTTCCGCACCTCCATGTCCCACACATCTGGCCTGCTGCACTGTTGTTAATGGCTGTGCGGCACAGGGGGGTGCGTGATAGAGGTGAGGCGAGGGTAACAGTGATGCATTCTGGGGCAAGAGACGAGGTCGTACACATTACAGCGCTGCCATGCAGCTGTTCTGTGGTTTCTTGCTTTTTTTTCTCCCTGTGCAGCTTTTTTAAAGACTTAATAAATACGTGAAGATTTAGCAGGCATATAATAGTGGTTCATTTATCTGTCTGAAGAAAAGTCGGATCCTTTGTCATTATTTATGTGCGTATGTATCTGTGCAGTTGTATCCTTGCTTGTTAATAGCTGTAGTGCCTGTAATCACACTGGGCCTGTCAGTGGTCTGGTTGACATAAATTTGGACATTATCCTTTAAAACGAATGCTCCAGTGAGGCTCATATTGTGCAGTTGCCTTGTAAACAGACACATTCTTGGCATCATGGGCACATTACTTACTGCAACTTTGGATTTGACATTAAATGTGACTACAGCGCACAAAGGAGTGTGTCTCAGGACTGCTTATACAGGAGTAAATGTCGACTTAAAGATAAGTTGCCACTCTTTGTCCTTGCCAAATAATTTCCTGAAGTTTTAATTATTAATCTTCATGATCAGCCGCATCTGAGCTACTCCCACTGTTGTTGAGCTCATGTATTGAGTATGTGTTCAGTGTTGGGATGCCTCCAAGCATGGGCGGATTATGAGACAATGGGCCCCTGGGCACAGATATGCAAGAGGCCCCACCACCTTTTCTACAAAGGGGCAGGACACACAAACTTCGTGGTGGTTTTGTGTCTCTTTGTAGTTATAATGCATCTTTTGGTAGTTTTGTGTCTCCTTGTGTTCGTTTTGTGTCTCTATGGGACAATTCCGTGTCTCTTTGAGTTAATTTAGCATCTGTTTTGATTGTTGTATGTCTCTCTGAGGTCATTTTGTGTCTCTTTAAAGTAATTTTGTGTATTTTTTTGGGTCATTTTGTATCTCTTCACTATTGTTTTGCATATTTTAGTCATTTTTTTTGTTCCTTTGCAGTTTCTTTGCAACTCTCTGTGGTTTTATTATATCTCTGTGTGGTCATTTTGTGTCCCAGTTGTTCATTATGTGTCTCTATGAGGAAATTTAACTTTGCATCTTTTGTGGTTGTTTTATGTCTCTTTGCAGTTCCTTTGCATTTCTCTGTGGTCATTTTGTGTTTTGTGTGTTTGTTTTGTGTCCCTATGAGGCAATGTTGTTAATATTTGAGCTAATTTTGCAACTTTTTGTGTCTCTTTGAGGTCTGTGCCTTTTTTTGGTCATTTTGTGTATCTTTATAGTCATCTTGTGTGCCCTTGTGGTCATTTTGTGTGTCTTTGTGGTTGCTTTGCCCATGTGGTAGTTATTTTTAGTATGTTTGCAGTTCCTTTGCATCTCTTTGTGGTCTTTTTGTCTATCTGTGGTCATTTTGACTGTCCTTCTGGTCAGTATGACTTGATTTGAGTACAGTTTTATGTAGAAAGGCTAGGGTGGCCCCTAACACTTTGGACCCCTTCGCCTGTGCCCAGTAGGCCAATTCAGTACTCCATCCCTGCTTCCAAGACCGAAAAGGATTTAGAAAGATTCGCACAGGGTGTGACCTCAAGCTCACCAGAGTGTGCACCCCATATAGGCTGAGTCCTTCGCAGCGGCTGCATGTCATCCTCCCCCACCCACCTGTCTGTGGAGCTGTCTACATCTATAAAGACAATAATAACCAAAAAAAAATCTAGAAGGATTCATAAAGAACTCTTACCTGTACCAAAGTCATTGTCTCTACCATTGTTCATCTGTCCTATTTCTGTCTTCTCCTTTTTTCCTTCTTTCTTTCCCACATCTCCCAACAGTTCCAGCTGACCATCGTAATGGAAAGCTCCATGCCAAACCCGTCTGTACTGAACGCACAGTGCAGTCAGTCTAATGGGTCTCATAAGGCTGAATAATGTAAATGTCACCGAAGAGCTCAGACAGAGACCACAGACAAATCCAAGAGGGCCAGTGTCTGAGTGCATGCATGTGAAAGGATTCAGAAGTGTATAATTTATAGAAATATTGAGGCATGAACCCTGTGGCAGTGTCAGCTCGCCCCACCATTGCATTCACAGGGATACAATTTTTGATGCCGCTTCAACACTAATGTGATTTAACTCATTATTGGAATTTATACTGTAGGTTTATCATTTTCTGTCACTAATGAGAGAAGCAGAGGTGATGCTAAAATTTCATAGTAGTTTCATTTTAGGGCACCATGAGTAAAACACATTTCTAAAACAAAGAACAGCGTGGAATGTCTGAGAAAAAAAGGTGTTTCCTCTTTCATTGTTAGTGGTCGACTGGATGTGACTGCCTCATAAACCCAGTGAACGCTTGGTGTTTCTGCGGCGGCTTGTTTGATTACAGTCCATTTCCCCTCTCCCACAGCCCCACCAGGTGGCTGCCCAGCCCAGCTCTCCTCTGTGAACCAAGCCACTGTCATCCCGCAGTGCTCGAACCTCCTGAAGGCGCTGAGGTTAGTTTAGGGGCTTTTGGGCTCACTGCAAAAATTATGGGTTCGTCAGAACTGTTTCAAAGAACACAAAAAGATCAAAGGGGTGCCTTTAAGCTCCTTGATTTGAAAAGGGATTCCTCAGAGTACACAATTTGTTGGAGGTCTTCTGAACACCTAAACACTGAACTGAAATATTGGTTTGAAAGGAACTCCCAGATTCAAGTTTTTTAATGATGCTGGTCAACTGCCTTTGCTGATCATGCTGTTTTTCCTAACTGCACATAAATTCCATGTGAACATTTGCAACAATGAATGTGTATGCACTTTTTTCCCCAATAATAAAATTTTAGTTTTTACATTGCTCGTTAAACATTAATCCCAAATGGATATTGATATTTTTACAGGCCTGGATGATTAATTTTGTTTTTGCTAAACCACAGCCAGTGCCTATCATACTTTCTTTCTATCTAAATCTAAAATGTATTCCAATAGTATTCTCATTTGAGATGATTCCAGCATTAGTTCACTAATCTTTAAATCTTTTTAAAGACAAATCACCTTAACAGCCTCTTAAGATGTCACCTCAAGGAAAACAAAGTTTAGAAAAATAATCTTAACTCTCATTAACTCCTGATTAACTACGGCTGATGTAAATGTTTAGGAGATAGCTCTTATTTGTTTTTATTTCATATGCATTTTCTTCCTGCTTTGAAGATTAAGCCTATGGATCCCCTGTTTCCTGGTGGGATTAGTGCTGTTACTTTGATGTGGGTTATGCCCCGCTTAGTGTGTGTGGGCAGGCCTCTCACTCCTGTGTGTGTGGCAGGGTTGAGGTGAAGGGGGTACGTGTGAGCCCCCTTTTTACTCTGGCAGTGTTTAGATGTAGTGCGTGACCTGCAGTGCACCATAAACCAGCAGATTCAGGAACAAATACAGCTGTAAAACACCAATCTTGGCAACTAAGGCAAACACTTCTGATCACAGCTTGCTCGTTTAGACACATCTGTGTGTGTGTGTGTGTGTGTCCCATTATGCGAAAGTGTGTTGTTCGTTTGTGTGGTTTTTAACAAGCTACGGTGTGTTCTGCCAAGTACAGGTAGCTGATTTCAAAAACAAAATAAACTCAGGAAGCATTAATAACATCTCTGGCACACAGGAGAACATTGAATGTTTCCAACACTGTAAAAGCCTCCATATGATTTACTAATACATTAGTGTGGGAGACAAACTACAGTAATATCATGTTCAACATGCATCAATATTAATACTAATCATATGTTTCATTTATCAGTGTTGATAAGAAACATTATCATCAGACAGTTGAGTTTTAAAAGTGAAATGCATCTTTGGGTTCAGGCTAACATTGTACACTATGTTGAGTATTAGAACTGGACTAGAAAGTGAAGTTACCTGTAAACGAGATAGGGCTGACAGTCCAAGTAAATTGTTTTGTTAAGGCTCATTAATAATAACTGTTCTGAAGTGTTATCCAAACCACACCCATATTTGTAGTGTGAAAGTTCATTCTTTAGTTTGGAATATTAACTCAAGGCCCTCTTACTACCATTACCAGAGCCATGTCACAGTGTTCCTCAATGGATGAAGTTTACTCAGGTTGTCATGGAGAGAACTCATAACTCATACTCACATAATTCATATGACTCATTGTCATAGTTAGATGATGTGATGGCAGCTGAGCTACTGCCTCTCAACGACAACTGAGGAAGCTGTTGGGGAAGACTTGTGTGATGGGGTTTAAAGCTTGGACGTAGGCTTTGAGTTAAAGGGAAACTATGTTCATTTTCAAATTTCATACATGTTATTCCTGTGGTCTAAGACAAAAAAAAGTCCAAAAACTCAACTTTGTCATGTTATCAAGATCTAAGTGTGACACTGCTCCGTAGGCAGTTGCTAAAGATGCTATAGATGACGGTGGAATGGTGGTGCAGGGGTTAGCATTGTTGACTCAGAGCAAGAAGATCCACCTGGGGATGGAGGGCCCAAACCCTGGGGTGGGGGAGCCCCCCCCTGTGCAGAGTTTGCATGTTCTCCCCATGTCAGCATTGGTTTTAACTGGGTACTCCAGCTTCCTCCCACAGTCCAAAGACATGCAGGTTAGGTTAATCAGTGACTCTAAATTGCCAGTAGGTGTAATTGTGAGTGTGAATGGTTGTCTGTCTCTCTGTGTCTGCCTAACCGTAACCCTGGAGAACTGTCCAGGGTATACCCTGCCCCTCGCCCAGCGTCAGCCGAGATAGGTATTTACATGCATTTTGTGATTTGAACACAGGGGGGCAGTCAAAACACATCACCACTCACACCTGTGTCTGTTATGCCTCTCCAGCTGACCACTTGCGTTCAGATTTTGTTACTGCCTTCATCACTCATGCTATATAGTCAAACAGCCCCATGCACACTTATTTCATCTACCCTCTTGCTACCTGCTTGCTAGCATGTTCGCTAGTCACATTAGTGGTTGTGGCGGTACAGTTGGAGATATCGCTGTTGGCAGGATTCAACAAGTCTCCTTGTATAGGGCGGAACGATGACACCAAACACTGTGTTCAACTCGTCATACACTGGGCAAGTTATAGAGCGTTAGCTACTGTCACCACCACGTCCTGCATTGGTGATGTAGTCCTTGTCTAGGATGTATCAGGGTGCATTAGAGTTACACAACAAAAGATGTTTGGTAAAATGCGAGAGAGAGTAACTCATGTTCACTAATATTGATTGAACTTTCCTGGGCCACGGAAATAACATATTGGACTTCTTAATTCAGGTGGTGTTTCCTTTTAAGACTTGTTTTAATAATAATTCTATCTTTAACTATACAGCATATAACCGGTGATAAAAATATGGAAATCTGTACAACATGGAAATGTAATCCGCTGTGTTTTTTGTAACTGTTTGAATAAAATTTCAGCCACTTATCAATGGAAGCGGAAGGAAAGGATTTACACTCCTGGGCTCTGAGAGCTCCTGTGATAATATTATAGCTCAACAATACACACGCTTTACAAAAACAGCAGCACGACATCCTGCAAGGAAAAAGAAAAACCTTCGACGGCAATGACCTGTAATATTTACCCAGGGTGACTCCTGAATGGCTCACACACGGCTATGGAGGGCCCCGCACACCTCAGGGCAGAGGCCGGTTGTTTTGGTTGCTCCTGATGCAGAACAGATGAGACTTTTTGGAAATTTCTTGGTTGCTATTGAAGACTGGAACACCATGAGTTCAGTAGCTTTGTCGTCAGTCAAAATATTTAAACAGTGATATGAGAAAAGTGTGTTCTTCTTGCGTGTGGCTGCTTCACTGGAATTTGTCTACACGGATACAAATCTTTGTGGAGTACACAAAGCTTCAGTGTTCGACAACCGCCGTGAGGTCAAACACTTAGAGAAAAGGGCGTTGTGTCTCTCCACCATGTAAACACTTTGAATGGAACATCAGTCCATTAGCAGCGTTTCTGATTAGCTGATGAACAAAAGCAATCAAAGGCTGGCGTGGTCATATATCAATGTCATTTGCTCAGGGCCTGGTAGTGATTGGCATGTTGATTAAGTGTCCTGTTTACAATAAGTTAAAAAGCCCACATGTTAAGTCAGCAGATGATTCCAAGTGGCTCTGAAGGGCCGTTAGTCATCCAGAAGATCATGAAAATGATCGTAAAAGCTGCTGCAGTCATCATCATGTGGCCACGTCGTTTTTTCCTTACACAGAGGATATCCAAGCTGATTTGAAAAGCCTCATCAGCTTTTTGAACTGAGTTGTCTCTTTGATGATGAGAGCTCTTGTAAGTCTGCAGTGGCTTATATGAAGTCTGCTCTTTGTGTATTTATACACTGTAGACATGAGTCTTATTTGGCTGTGTTTAAATTTGGGATCTGGTGCCATCATGAGGACATTACAGGTATGGAATGGACCAAAAGTGCTTTTTATTCAGTATTTTATGATGGTGTTGGCAGGCATTAGCCTACATGTGTGCTGCATTTATGAAACATTCTCATAAATTGATTTCTGATTTCTTATGTTCAGAGTTTGGGGAGAAAGTGTCTGCATGGGACTTCCCCTAAGTTTGCGTGAGTCTTCCCATGATTCAACAGGTGAGTGTGCACATTAATGACTGAGTAAGGAATAACATCCCCTGATTCCAGTAACTAGTCCTTTTACCGCCAAACTCAAGCTTCATGCGGTCACTGACTAACTCCATGATCAAAAACTTTCTCCTTCATTTCTAACAACCATGACATTTAACAGGAAAAAGTACTTACCTCTTCTATGTGTCACTGCTAACTCTGCATTTTCCGTGGCGGCAATGACTGATAACACACAACTGGTTTGTGTGAGTGTGGTTCCCTGCCAACACTGCATGTTCATGGTATCCCTTCCTTAAGTGTTAAAGGAGCAGTGTGTAGGATTTAGTGGCACCTAGTGGTGAGGACTGCAGATTGCAACCAGCTGATACTTCTCCCACGTGCCAAGCATGAACTCCTGGTTAAAATTCCTTCAGTGGTCATTGTTCAAGAGGTGTTTACCTTTGCCGATTTTTCTGCAGAGGTCTCTTCCTCTCCGAAACAAATAGACCAGCTGATTAAAAACCGGAAAAAACAGTGAATAAAGCAGTTTCATGTTACAAATCAGTGTTTCTCTGATGATGTTTGGCTCATTGCAGATTGGCAGCTGGTCCAAGAGCTGCGAATATGTGTCCACTTTTCCTCTGTGATAACTTAAGATCCAGACGCTCAGGAGGTTTTTAGCGGGGGCAGATTTATTTGCAGCGACATCTTCCTTTCCTAAACAAACAGACCTGGTGATTTAAACAGGTAAGAACCCTGAATAAAGCAGTATCACATTAAAATCTGTGTTTTTCTGCAGGCTGTTCTCATGCACTGATAGTATGTTTTCCTATGAGAAGTAATGCACCAAAATTCGTACATAACACACATATTTTGGAAGGCTGTGATCACATGACCAATGCGCTGATGGGAGTACAGAGGGAAGCAGTCCCGACTCTCCCCCAGGTCTTTCCCGAAGAGACTGGTGTTTAGAACTGTGTGAACTTTGAGTAATTTCGAGTCATTTTAAAGTGCACTGTCACCATGTTTCTTTACCTAACCACAGTAACTTTAGTTGCCTAAACCTGACCTCCATAACTTACAGTTAGTTACATAACTTTACATTAAGTACATGGGGTGCCAATTTGTAGGATATCATACGAACCGTTGTGTGAGGATACATTGTTTTCCAGTGCTGTTTGGCTCACCACAGAAAGGCTGCTGACTATGGTGGCTGCTGGGACAACATG
>JAPZEB010000006.1:17154880-17167963 GCA_029783705.1 Chaetodon striatus
GTGGCTGCTGGGACAACATGAATGGCCCTATGTAGAGTCAGTGTTTTGTTTGTCCGTTCTGTGCTACTGTAGAAACATGGCGGACTCCATGGACGAGGACCCGCTCCCTATGTTGATATAAACCGTTCATTCTAAGGAGCAAAAACACATTCTTATTTTTAGGTGATTAAACACTACAGAAAACATTTTTCTTATATTATATATTCCATTTCTGCCAGTAGATCGTCCCATATCCTACACACTGAGCCTTTAATTAACATTGCGTTTGTAACAGACACCATTTCCTCATGTGATATTACAGCGAGTGAAAATGTGATGTGCTTATCCTACTTGAATTCTACTTAAATATGCAATACAGTTCTTCCACATGTACATAAAAGAAACAGCACACTGAGCACAGTAGGTAAGGAGCAGCCATGAATTATTTGTCCTTGATTTGAAGTTCAGGTGGTGGAGTTTTAGTGATAAAAAGAATTATTTTAAAAAGAAGTCTCTGTGGAAGCGTCTCGCTTCTACTGCACATGCTGCGATCACTTGATGAAAAATTCAGCTGTTCCTCTGTCTCTTTTTTTTCATCTTACCATCCTGTTGGAGGGATGAGTTTCAAGTTAGAAAATAAACATGTTTTTCTCTTAACACACTGGCCTCTGATTTTTGGGGGGTAAATCTACAATGTTTTCATCATATATGAAATGATTTAACTTCACTCTGTGTCCCTTATAGAGTCCAAGTGCAAAAGAGGATAGCTGCCCCTTGTTTAGCCGTTTCTGTTGTATGGATATTATTATCCATTTTGCCAGAGCCTCTCAAGTGTTGTCATCTCCCTTCTCATGTCCAGCACACATGGAACTAATGTAATTGCAGCACGTCAAGCAGAAGAGTCAATAAATCCACTCAGTCAAATAAATCAGGATTCACTACACAATAAAAGTGAATCATTATCATAATTAGGAGAAACTGATGGTAACTGGCCAAACTGGAGTGGGAGTGTGACAGCTGTAGGCTATAATCTGGGTGGACAGCACTGCACATGCACACATCTGCAGTAGCAGCAGCTGTGGCTAATTATGTTTCATGTGATTATTTTGTTCACATGTCCGCAAGCCATAAAACATTTTTGTTGTTTTTGAGTAAAGGACGGAGAAGAAGAAACAGCACGAAAGCACTACACCATGTTCACTGGAACAGGTAGCGACCCAGACTGGCACTAAAAAACACAGACAGCTGGAAAATGTGCTGTATCCATGCACACTTCCATTAGTAAAACATTCCCATATGGCATTTCACGCCCCTTCCCAAAAATACCATGAGAGTTTCTTTTGGCTCTGCACTTCTTTCAGCGTCCAATCTATTCATTAATAAAACGTTCACTCTTTCCCTCGCTTTCACTTTCCACCTCCTTCCTCACACTCTGACTGACTGCAGACGCTGTTTGAATCCCCTCAGCCCCTCAGTGTTTGTAGGATCTCATCCAGCACTGTTAACATTGTTCATAGTGGTTCATTCATAGCATGAGTGCAAGAAGTATATGTTTAAGGTGGTATATTCAAACATTCACCTTGTTGCATTGTTCCAACGCATTGTTCTCTGACAGAAGTTCCATGATGTTACCAGGTCAAAGGTGTGTTTGTTTGAACTAAAATAATCCAATTAAAACATGCATTTTAACATTACATTTACAGATAACATTAAAGTCTGATTATTTGCAATGAGAACAGAGAGTAAGATCACACAGGATCTTTATGAAAATGCTCAGTACACTGAAGGAAAAGTCACAAGGCAGAAATGGCCCAGCAACTTTTATCTCCTCATGAGAGCACTTACTAACACTCACCCACAGAGGGCAGTGTTGTAACAAAGATGTGCTGTCACCACAGCCTGAGGTTCCGAAGTTAAACCAGTACCACGAGTACAACATGAGTGATGGAGATGACAACCCCAAAAACAAACTAGAGACATGTGCAATCGAAGAAAAAGGGGGAAAAAAGAGCAACAGAAAAAAAATATAATACATTATTTATCTGAGTCCTGAGCTACCCCTTGTTTCACTGAAGCTTCACTGATTAAAACTAAAATTATGATTATGATTATGGTGTCAACTAATAATATCTAATACATGCAGTGCAAGGCATTATTTTTGCATACCTCCACTACATTGGCTGTCCCATTGTATGTTAATGACTGACTGTTTTGGGTGGGATAGGGCGTTTACATGTTTGTTCCCATACAATGGGCACTATCTTCTTCACACAACTAATTGTCCTTTATCTGTGAGGATGACACAGTATAGCTCTTGGCTGTAACAACAAGCATCCAAACCACATCTAACAAATAAAGTTAAAAAAAAAATTCAGACAAATTCTAAGGCACTAGTACAGGTCATTGTGCCTCAACTACAGTAGGTATTTCATACCACATCAAACCACAATCCACAATAAAATAAAATAATATATATAAATAAAAAAACAAACCAAATTGTGTATTTGATACCACACCTTTAAAAATAAATAAATTAAATAATATATATATTATTTATTTTTATTTTATTTTTTTTATATACATTAAATATTTTTCAGCCAAACTGCAAGACACTAGTACATGCCATTGTGCCCAAATTCCTTATTTGATACCACATCTAACAAATAAAATAAAAACATATAAAATAAAATAACTAAAATAAAATAAAATATTTTTTTCAAGCAAGCTGTAAGGTACAAGTCATTGTGCCGAAATAACGTATTTGATCAAAGTGAATTTCCAATTACAGCCACAGGGGGCAGGTTTTCTTACAATAATGAAGTTTGCATTCAACCTTTGGATACACCACAGTCATGAGTCCCAGCATTTCTTGGGGCACAATTCAAAGAACAAGTCCAACTGACATTACCTGAGTTAATGTACAGCCATCTGCAGCCTGCTGAAGCCTGCATACATCACCTGCAGGATGCTGCCAAAGATGGGTTGCCACGTTGAGGAAAGAGTAAGAGATCTCACTTCGTTCCTATTTCTGGGTTACAATTCTGAAGTGTGATGGGGAAAATGCGCTCATTTTGTAAACTAGCTTCAAGCAGTTATTAATGTGGGCATGTTGCCCTCAGTTTGGAGCTAATGAAGAAGGCATCCATATAATAAATTGCATCAAAGATAAGTGGAAATTGGTTGTTACAGTTAATTCTGCACTTTCAATTGAAACGTGTGTGGGCAAGTAAATGAGCTGTGTCATAAATAAATGTAATATAAAATTATTTATAATTATTTAAAAAAGAAATGCTAAAACTGACGTAATGTCACAAGCTGCTTTGCAATGGTGATAAACACAAGGTACCACAGTGTCGCTTCGTAACGAGTGATCCATCTTCTCGTGAATAGACGATCTTTGTACAGGAGCGCGTCTGCAAAATGAATTCCTCCGTGTCGTCAGTTCCGTAAAGCGTTGCTCCTGGCTTCATTAGAGAAGAAGATAGAGGATTATTTACGAACAGTCAGAAGACAAACGCTGTTAGAGCAAAGCTTTACCCGTCCGTGTCATTAAAATATCCTCAAACAAGAGCGCTGCATTGTTTCCCACGGGCGGTTTTTTCCACGGACTGACAAAAGACACATCAGTCTCCTCTAAGCCGCGCATGAACTGGGATGCACTGCCGTTAGCCTGTTATTAGCTTGCTCGCTAGCTTCCCGAACAGCTCTGTTTTTACGACGGGACCAAGCACACCGTAAGTCAAACCTTTTGAAAACGACGATATCACATGTTGTCTGGATTTGGGGTTTTATTTTCCTACCATTGTCAACCAGTCAGCTTTGTACAGTGAACTCAATGGGTTGTTTTTAACCAGCCTCCTCCTAACAGCTGCATGTGTGAACCAACGTTAGATGCAGGCCTTTTTCTAGAAAGCATATTTATTTCCAGCCTGGAAAAACTGCCTCAATGTGGCGCATATTCTCAACAAATAGAGATAGTTGACTGTTATTTTTTACTGTCTGAATATGCCCCACTGTGTTGGGCAGATTGAACCCACCGGGGAGGCCTGCGTCTAGCGTTACCTGCTGGAGAGAGAACAACTGTACACCTGTGCTGGTGCACCTGTCTTGGCTCTCAGGGTATTTGAATTGTGCAATTTTCAAGTCAAACTTCCAGTCTGTCAATATAAAACGGATACTACGACTCACTTTTTCTTACCTTAGTGATTATAATACATAAGAAAGAATATTGTCTCTGTGGTAGCACTTTATTAGAGGCATTTTGGAAGCTCCCTATTCACTGTAATTGATACACTTTAAGTTATTGCATGAGTTCACTCTGTTGCCATTTCACATTGATTCAGCCTAGTTTAACTGTCTTTAATTAGAGACAAAAGCTAGTGTATTGAGGGACAAATTGTGCTGCAGCTAGATCAGGGCCTGTTTAAGATGTAGATGTTATGCAACACAGCTCTTTGTTGCTCAGTATGAAGACCTTTAGTCTCTGATTTATAAAGAAAGCTTTGCTGAGATAGTGTCTCATACTGCAAGTGAAAATTCAAGCATATGGTACTACAGGTGAAGTCAGTTTGTCTTAATTGAAATAATTAATATGAAAAAGATGTCAAGCCAGTTTGTTTTTCCATCCCAAAGTTTCGATACAGGTGCAGTGAGATGTCTGTGTTGAGTTTTGTTGGACATGAGAAACCACTAATGTTTAAAGTCAACAGATGTGTCATTCCTCAGGAAATGGAGTGGGCATGGCCTACAAAAGCCCACTTAGTAGGCGAGGTCAGAGCAAATGTAAACAAGCACTGAACTGCCTCCCTTCAAACAACACCTGCGATATTGGTGCCAGCAAGTGATCTAACCGTTATAAACCTGCCATGTAGCTAAAGTCAGCCACGTTAGCAAATCTCACAAGGACATCAAGCTTTTCTTCTTTAACTAATACAAAATTTTAGTTAGTTTGTGTACATAATAGCCTATCATACACTCATTATTGGTTTAATGCTGCATAAATCCTGCCAGTTTTTCTTTTTTTAGTGGTGTTATAAAGTCATGTAAAGGCATGTGAGATTAACATCAAATAGTCTTAAAAGCACAGTATATATAGTTGTCATGATAATGATTATCAATATTCAACCATCAGTTAAAAAAACAATATTCAGAGTGAATGAATTTAGTGAATTAGTTTATGTTAACCATGACCTACTCTCCAACCAGAGACTGGAAGTAAAGCACTAATTTTTAATGGATGCATTTATTTCTTTTATCTCCCAGACTCCTCACCTCTGTGTTTTGTTTCCCACAAGCAGTGGAGTAAACTGGTGTAAAGCCTTTAATGCTGTTTTCATATGTCTCAGGCCAAATCCTGTCTTCGAAAGCGTGATGATTTAAAGGCACATGATCTAGAGCAGATCAAGAAACAAACTTTCCTAACCAGTTGCCCATTGTTCTTTTATTCACTAAGGTAAATGAGCAAACATATCACATTTCAGCCTCACTTTCACTCAGTAGCAGCTGGATGATCTCCATTTGAATACATTAGCCTAGATAAAAACTTACATTACTTACAGTTTCCAGGCCTTTTCCATGAGCTTAAAGAACAAAAAGCCACACAAACACCCACAAGTGCACAATGGATCGCCTACTGTTTCTATGGCCTCTGTAAGTCCCCCATTGCATAGAGCTACTGTACATGCTAGTTAATACAGGTGTGACATTTACCTTTTTAAGTGACGCCCTGCTCTGCAATTTGTACACCAAGTTAAGAGCTTCCACATCTGTTAGCCTTTAAATTGGCCTTAGTTTTGCACCTTCATCTGTGGTCTTGTCTCACACACACATACAGGACACACAGACCTTATCAGTGTTTGTGGGAGTGAATTCATTAAGCTGTGAATTCATTATTCTCGTCCAAGCCAAAAATAGGAGCTGTGTTACTGCTTGTCCGGCACTTTTTTTTTTTGTTTTGTTTTTTCAAATGTTATTATGCATATGTGATTGCACATCTTGAATGTGTGAGTATGTGTAGCAGCCCAAATCAGATTGACCTGTTAGAGTGACTAGACAGTTTTGATGTAAACATTTTGCAGTCTTCCTTCTAGTCTAGGTTTTTATGGAGAGGGTGCTGCTAACATACAGCCCTGTAATGAGCTGTATAGTAGAGTGGCCACTTCAACAAGACAGCCCATTGAACTGGCAGCACCTGAGCGTGGGGCTTTCATAGGTGTGTTGTTTTTATGTTGCCCGGTAGCCTTGCTCTTTGAAAACCACCTCCTCGCTAATTTGTGGCAATTATATTCCAATCTGCCTAATGATTTGGCTGTTTTGACTACGCTCTTTGGTCTCCTCTCTTCAAAGCAGCATGTTGGCCTCGCTGTTTTTCCATCCCTGCCTTTTTCACTTTATTTACATACATTAGTTTCTTGTATCCACACTTTCTCTGTCTTCTCTTTTCACACAGACATAGTGCATTATGACAGACAGCATAATGAGTAAAGCTGCCACAATGGAGATTCCTATCAACAGTAATGGTGACACAGGGACACTACCAGAGGACGACAGCCTTGAACAGGTGGGTCACAGCTACTGTGTCAGTTTACAGTTTAGTGGGCGTAACAGTTTGGGACCACCCTGGGTAGTTGTTATTTACCAGTGTGAAGTTATTGCAGGTGGAAACAAACGTGCAAACTGCTAGTATTTACCCACTTCCTATCTCAAGCTACTTTGCATATTCAAAACCAAACTGCAGCAAACAGAAGAGAGTACTGAGAATACAGAGTTGGTTATTGTCATAGTTCATATTGTCTAAGTTCTCATATTGCTAGACTATTATTAAAATAAAAATGTATTTTAAAAGATCAGAGTCTTGACTATTAAACCTTGCAATGGGCCAAATTCCCAGTGATTTAATTTTTTCTTAAATAGCATACATAATGGATGTCAGAGGTAAGATCTGATGGAGTTGACAAAAAGTTATTTATTTTAATGATTTCACAGCAGTCACTGTGAGTAACCCTTTTATTCTTGAAAGTTGCCAAGAGTTCTCCTAATGCTAATCAAAATACTTATTTTTAAATCCTAATTCTTATTTAGTTTGGATTTAGAGGGGCTATGGAGTTGACCTCTTGTGGTTGAGACTCACCCGATAGCAATATTATTTAATAAATTCATCAAAACATAGAAAGCTAACCAGTACTTAAGCATTTCCAGCTTTTTGGGAACCAGGAAGCGAGACAGGAGTCCTTAGGATATAGTTCACTCCTTTTACGCCTGATGTTTTTGTAGAAATCTGACAGAGTTGACAAAGATTTGGGACACAACTTTAAAGGGCCAACATTTTTTCAAAAGAATAAAAAAAATATATAAAGATGATTATAATGGTGCATCTTTCCACCACTGTTATCAGTCTATACTGTTAATTTTAGATCTCGATGGCTTTTAACATATTTTTTAATAGTTTAAAGTTGTGAATTCTCGTCTTTTCTGGCACAGGGAAAGTTTAGAAGTTAAGGAAATGAAAGCAGATCAAAATATTTTATACATCATATTTATTTCACATGTATAAATCCTCTGAAAATTTTGTTTCATCCTAAAAACGGACTTAGTGTATTTATAAGTTATAATTTTAAGGGTTTTTTGGTGGGGCATGATTTGTCCTAGTTCTCAACAATAGGTGATATATTAGTTTATAGTTAGTTTTGTTTAGCTATTAATATATACATATATATATACACACACACACACACACACACACACACACACACACACACATATATATATATATATATGCTTAAAGGATTTGTGAATAGTTGTTTCAGTGTCAATTCAAGTGCAGGCATTGCACTTTTTAAAGGGTGTACTTTATTATAAGATCATTGAGACTTTGCGTTCTTTCATCAGGCACCCAGATACTTCTTACTTTTACCCTTAGTTTTTCTACAATGGAAATTCTAGTCATAGCCTTAACGTGATAATCTCTTCAATGACTGTCCCTGAAGGTTATAGTAGCACATGAAGTAAATGAAGCTGAATTCCTTAAACCTCATCATGTGGTATTCCAGTTGGTTTATCACAGTGTAATGGATGAATGCATGCTTTCAGTTGTTAAAAGTTGACATTGTGGTTATGGGTATTGTTCTCCATTATCACAAGATCCGCTAAGTGAGCTGGCTCTTTTCATACCATCACGCAACCAAAGTACTACCCTGTGGTAATATGTACTGTACAATTTAAGACTAATTCTATTAGTAAATACAGTTGTCAGACTTGAACACTGGCGGTCACGAATGTGGTCAGTCACTTACTTTAATTCTCTCACTTTTCTCTGAGCATGTGAACACAGGTACATGAGGGCAGAGGGATCATTCAGAAGCTGTACTCTGGTCTCTTGCTGTGAACTTGAATATTGTTCTCTACCTGGGTTTAAGTATTTTGTGTCGCCTGTCATACACAACTGGAAATCTTTGTGTTGCTTAGCTTGCTTAGCTACAACTGTGGAAGGAGAGCCTACTGGGAAATCAGATGTTGGAGTCCAGCTGTCTCCCTGGGAGCCAGTTCTTCCCATTAACGGCTCATGTGGCCTCGTGTTCAGGGTTGCAGACACATCTTTACTGTATTTTGATAACCTTAACTAGGTGTTGAACTGAAATGCTAAACTCTTAGATGTGCATGTTGCTCTCCAGGTGGGGACTGTTCATTTACAGAATGGATAAGCACTCGTGGGCCTCATTTGAAAGCAAAAGACTCCAGCACAGAGGCAGAGCATCAACATTTTGTTTCTGTCTTTTTCAGGAGTGTCAGAGTCAGTTAGACTGAACTAACAGGGGAGTTGTGAGTAAGTTAGGTGAAACAGGTTGTTCGTTTCCTGCGTCCCAAGGCACACCTTGTTGGACAAACAGACTGAAGATCCTGGAGGATCCTGTTGTTTGCTCACCAAACTATGTGTGACTACACTGTAGCAGTAAAAGAAAACCCTCCCTTCTCACCAAGCTTACATGGTGAAGCAAGTGTTCATCCATTTGGTGTGGCTTCCCCAGTTTACTGCGTTCATGTATGAGAAGCATTTAGCTGGCCTGTTTAGTGCTGGATATTAACCAGTTGTCATAGCAACTCTGCAATTAATCTGAAACTGGCTGTGCTTTGTCCTTGGGTGAAAGCCCTCTGAAATCAGATTGATATCTGCTGCGCAGCTTTCAGTTTAAAGTGGCAGCAGTCTGTATCGCTCATGCACATAGAGACGAAGATTGGCAGGTTAAAGAAGAGCAGAAGTCTGGTTTCAGATGTCGTAGCACTGCGCTTTTGTCAGAACAGGAGCGGTGACTGGCAGCTTGACAGTGACAGAGATAGGACTGACTGCCAGCAGCATCCTGGCAAAAGCATCAGATGTATCACAGTTGCTCACGGGTAGCTTCTCGGATAATAAACAGTGTTTTAAGATGCTTGTGCTGTTATACACTATTTCTCATAGGTGAATACGAGTGCTGTGAAATTGGAGACATCCCAGTTGTATTGTTAGAATTGCAAAGCCACTCTGTTATTTTGGAAAACAGCAGTTTGTGGCATTCGAAAGCAGAGCCTCATCATGCCATTGCATATTGTTTGTGGTACAACATCTGTTCATAACCCAGCAAGACATTTTCATTTGTTTACCAAGCCTCACTGTTAAGATATGACAACAACATTTTTTATGGTGACTTAATGGTGCTCCAGCAACAGGCACTATGTCAACAAAGGGACCAGGGAGGGATCTGTGTCAACGTCAGCTTTCTCCCACATTGAACAGATGCCACAACATGAGGCAGAGACTGAATGAAGAAGAAAATGTAGTTAAAAAGGGTTTGTCCTTTTAGACATGTTTTTGGTTGTTGGTTTGGTGTGTGTGAGGCTTAGGTGAAACCTTATATTGTATGCTACAGAAATTCCACTGTTGCTATGATAGGGCCATTCAGCTAAAAGTTTACATTTTCCTGATGCAACCCAAGAATTGTCCTTCATGACAAGTGTGCTATACAGGCGTGTTTGGCACTGAAATTTGGTGTTTGTGTGGATGTTTTTGTGCGTTCCTTCTTGATTTTCTTTCCCTCTTAATGTAAATGTCAAGTTTAATGTCTGTAAATGTCTTGTAAATCAATATCTGTTGTATCAGATCAGTATTTTGTTGTCCAGACAGTGATGGAATAATATCATGGCATAGCTGCTAAAACATACCAAGCAAAGTTTGTTTATCCAGTGGACGAGACGATCCACTCGAAACTTTAACACAAACTAGCTAAACGATGAGTCCTGACCTGAGCTGCTGTGATATCAGTCATCACTGCTCTCCATCCCACATCCCTGCTGTCTGTGGACATGATAATGATTTTTTCTGGGGTTTCTTTTAAACCATTCTTTCATGATTTCAGTCATGGATTTTTTTCTTTTTGTCTCCTTTCTTTTTCTATTTGTTTCTTTTTGTTGTTGTTGTTGTCGTGTTTGTCGATTTCCCCTCCTCCATCTCTGTGCAGGCTGCAAAACTGCAGTGGAGCTTAGATGAGAAGGTAGGGAGCTCCAGAGGCACCAGGGTGAGCAGGCCATTTGTGCATTTGTGTGTGTTTTATCTTGGTGTGTAGTACTGCACAGTGGTTTGGCTTTATGCGGCATTAAATTGCCTCGCATCACTACGTTGTTCTATTCCACAAAATGTCAGATATTTCATTTTTATGGCAAACCACTGTGCAGCTCGAATTGTGCTGCCTGTTAACTCGGCTCCTACTAACTCTAGATAGAAGGAGTCTCTCAGACTTTACATGCACTGAGAGACATCCCTCAAATGGAGTAGTATTAACAAAATAGCTGACAGCTAACCTTTAGATCTTAACATTACAATCTGTTTCAATTTGATTAGTCAAAATCATCTAGTGTGTGTCGAGCTCATGTAGCGTAGATTCTGTGTGCACTTGGGTGATGTGTGAGTGTGATTCCTTAATTAAAGTGGGTGTTGGTTGACAAACAAACACGGCATCGTACTAATAATCATGTCATACTACTGCTGTGATATTGATGTGAATTGGCTGCACTTGTCTTGTTGTTTCAGACATAATGAGAACAGTAGTTGCATTCTAGCAAGAAAGACAACTGAGAGGTGATCATGCCTGCAAACAGATAAGGCCCCAAAGCAGAGCCACAATACATTTAGATACATTTCGGATCATGTTGATGATTTCCCATTTGACCTTCAGCAGCAAAAATCATAACAGCTGTATTTTTACTTCCTTTTAGTACAGTAGTATCAAACATACTCTTTGTGTTTGCTTACAAAAAGGAAATGGCCACCTCCCTTCCAGACCTTAGAGGTTCCTTATCACAATCTTACTGTAGAGTCGGAACCCAAGGTTTCAGGAAATGTCCTATATATTACGTTCTTGTTTCCATTTTCCGATGGATGATATGGGCCTTTGCCCATAGTAAAGTGCAGTGTTTGTTGCAAATGAAATAAGAGGCTTGCTTTAAACCTGCTAAATGCCAAGGCTGACATATGGTTTGCCAGAGAGAGAAATCTGTTCATGCCAGATTTTTCTTTTTCCATAAATTCCTCACAAATGTTTTTTTTTCTTTGCTAGCTGATACACGAACAGGAAGGCAAACAAAAGAAAACACTAAGTTAATTTAAGGAAAACACACAAGATGGATTGTAACGCAGTCTCCTTTACGATCCAGAGCTTCACTGAAACCTGTGATTACTCAGGGAGGAGAAAATAGTTTGCTCGAGCATTTCCTGCTGCATAGATCATTGAAGTCACTGTGTGGGTCAGACCGTAGGTCCATTACAGCTGTGGTGTTGCAGTCCTCTTGCTCGCTCCCCTCATGGAAGGAAATTTAGTTCAAGTCATTAGTTGGGCTGAATGTTGACTGGACACTTTTGCGGTGTGTTTTCCGTCTTTCACACACTTTAAAGTTTTCCATGTTGGCTTCCAGATAAGTGGTAGTAGTTAGACACTGCCTGAAGATTGTGTTGTACTGACTAACCTTCCTAACATAGTAGTGTTTGTCCCCCTCTAGTGAATAAGCCTTTAACCTACATTGTCTATGCTGTCTGTATTTAACACTCAAGTCAATCTCCTGTCTACATACCCCCACCCCTACCCACCCACTCCCTTTTTCTTGTTCTTTTTTTAATTTCCCCACTTAACTGTTGCAGGACCTACAGCAGGTGATGGTATCAGGTCCCAATCTCAATGAGACTAGCATTGTATCTGGGGGTTATGGAGGAACAGCGGAGGGTATCATCCCCACCAGCTCCATGAAAGGTAGAGTCTTACTTCATTCTTTGTCTCTGACATCTTTTCAGTCTCTTCTCCGCTATGCTCTCGCTGCCCCATGTTGACTTATTATGTTGACTCTGTGCTGCGCCTCTGACTCTGGAGTTATTCAGCGGGTTTCATAACAATGAAGTATTTGATTGCTGGGCCTCCCTTCTATCATCCTTCCCATGAGATCATGCTGCAATTAATTGGCGGTCACTTTGCGCTGATTCATCCGTGGCCTCCCTGGCCCCCACTGTATCTGAAAATGTGCCTTCGTGGTCTGCATTACAGATACAGGAGGAAGCAGGCAGAGTGAATGATGAACTATAAAGATTTCAAAAACCTCGTGTGCATAGAAGTGTTCAGTCTAAATGTAATGTCTTTACTGGAATTAGTCCCAAACTTCAGCTGTAACTACGGCTGTAATCACCAGACTTAATGGAAATACCATCCCAATGTTTTAAATAAGCTCTTAGGGGCCGTACACATGCCGCGTCTTTAACCGCCTGGAAAACGCGAGGTTGGGCGCTTGGTCCTTTTTTGAGCCAGCTTCCAAGAATGTGGCAGCAGGTTGCATCTGAAGTTGCTAAGCAACCTTAACAAGCACCGTATCATAGTCTATTTACCTGAAATCCTGAGTGCAGAGATGATCTTCTTCCAGGCGCTGGTTATAAGTGTGTGAGCATATTGTCCATGGGACAGATGAAAAGCTCTGACAGCCCTGCACCAAAATTACTTTTCCACATTTACCACAGACTGATACTTACGGAAGAAGGGAAAGATATGTTGGCTGTGATTGGTTGTACCTCATCACATAACATGTGGTGCACGCAGC
>JAPZEB010000006.1:17171825-17185579 GCA_029783705.1 Chaetodon striatus
ACATTCAAGCTTTAAAACTTTGTTAAATATTCGTATTTTACAGCCAAATCTGATTTGACTTACATAATTCTGAGTCATGTACAGCCCTAAATATGAGCCACAGCGTTTTTGGCTGTTGTGCTCATGTAAGATCCAGTTTCCTACAGCAAAGAGCAACATTTCAGGGCCTTTTAAAGCTCTGTATTTTGTCCTTTTGTAAACAGACTGGAGTATGATGCCTACCGGTCAGACCTTGAGGAACTGAGTCTGGGTCCGAGGGATGCTGTAGCTATGGCCCGCATTGATGCTGCTCAGCAACAGTACCAAGTCCAGAAGGACAAGTATGAACGCCTCCGCTCAGACGTCATCATTAAACTCAAGTTCTTGGAGGAGAATAAGGTTAGGCCTGCATCATCATCAGCCTTCGAAGTGAAAAAGTCATCCGGGTTTGAGTCATTGTGTCTTTGTGATAATACACACACACACAAGTTTCCTAAGCTCCCTTGTTTCTCTCCCTCAGGTGAAGGTGATGCATAAGCAGCTCCTCCTCTTCCACAATGCCATCTCGGCGTACTTTGCTGGCAACCAGCAGCAGCTGGAGCAGACGCTGAAGCAGTTCAACATAAAGTTGAGGCCTCCTGGGGCCGACAAGCCCTCCTGGTTAGAGGAGCAGTGAGAGGGGTCCGCTAGACCTCCTGCAGCCTCCTTATCGACCACCTCCACCTGTTACCTGTTGAAACCCCCAACTTACAGAGGACCACTACAGAGGGAAACACATACAAATAACTGGGTGGATGAAGATATAAGATGAGCGTGTGGCTGGATGATTGGACAGATGATGGAGGATTGGACAGATGAATTGCAGGGTATTATTGATGAGTGGGCTAAATGCCGCAGGAAACCAAGTGGCCAGTTTCATGAACAGTCAGGGGGCGTTTAGTGCCTCTTCCTAACTTCCTTTTTTTCACTCTGACCTTCTCTTTGTGCTTTGGTCCCAGAGGAGCTGTTCATCTCTCCCTTCCCTCTCTCCTAATTGACTGTACCCCCTACTATCTCAACACTATTTTGCTGTGTGAGCTTGTGTTAGTCACGTTCATGGCCATTATTGTACTCCTCAAGTGCTCCCAGTGCTCTGAGTTAAACTTCAACCCCACACCATCTCGGTAACAGAGACATATGACAGAAGGAAACATAATACAACTATTAAAACACACTCAGATGTAACCAGACACTACATCAAAACTCTTCCAGACCTTATCACTCTCCTCGTGTGCCTCCTTATATACGAGCTAACGTGCTAAATGAAAACGTGGCCTGCAGGAAGAAAGATAAGCCCAGTAAAAGATTTCAAACTACACATTAAGGGGATTTGTGCGGCACACTGGAAAGGAATGTCCAGACATCTCAAATCAATGTACAATTCAAATTAAGTACTGTTTCGCTTTTGAAATAAATATTATATGATTGTTTGTAGCTTATAAAAAAAAAACACTGCTGTTTAGTTTTTGCTTAATTTTACTGCCATCTTTTTATTTTGTAATTATTTTAGTTCTAGTTGTACGTCATATGCTTCAGAGTGAAGGACAGTATACTGTTTGGGCAATTTGTGCTGGTGTTTTAGACTGCAGGTACTGCAGTGCTTAGTCTGTACTTATCAGAAACGCTACAGATTACAGTTGTAACCTGAAAGCTCAACTCTTATATGCAACGGACATTTAAGGAACACTGCCACAGCTTCCCAAAGATATACTGGTTGGGGTCTTTACTAATTGTATTTTATCTACCCAAAGAGAATTGCGAGAGATGTTTACTGGACCCTTGTTATGTTTTCATTGATCGGCTCAGTCTCACTGGCGACTGGGCTTTGAGGGACAGTCGGACTCCGAAAGAACGTGGGTATGTCAGTCAGTTAAGATCCAACAAACTTGAATGGATTCAGTCCATTATTTAATTGTTTAACGGACTGTATTTAAAAGGAATTCATTACGTTTTATTTGTTTTCACATTGAAATGTGTTTTTGTCTTAAATTTGTTTTGTCTTTTTAAAGTTAACATGGACATGTCGTCGACATCTAGGGTCATATCTTTCAGTCACTGTAAAGCAGGATATATTTGTCTATGGTTACATTTCTTCACACTGAAGATTATTGTAGCTGTCTAATATTACTAATCCTAATATTTCGACATAAAACCTTGTAAATTAGTAGTTGGGGAACGGGATAACACTAATGACTCATCACTTGTTTCATCTCCTTTACCGGAAACGTTGTCTTAGCATAATGGTAGTGAACAATCATCAGTTGTTGACAATTAATGAAGAGAAGGTAATACCACGAACTATCGGCATGGTACTACTTATGTAATGTTGAATTTTTATGCATCACTGTATTTATTATGTTCACTGTATGTGTTAACATGGTTGAATCAGCATATTTGTACGGTGAAACTTCTGCTTTGTGGAAATTACTCAGTTTATGGTTTTCTTGCAGATGATACACTAACAGGAAATTGATATTCTCCAAAAACTGTTTCTAAACTAACTGATAGAAAGTGGTTTAGTTTCTCAGTGTCACATGAAGATAATCCGGTATGATGAATGTTTTACCATGCTGAATTGAACTCATGATCAGTTAATGGGTTAGTCCTCCAGCTTCTTGTCTCCTCTGTATTTGCATGGCAGGCAGCGATCCAAAGTATACGTGCAGATATGTGTGAATGCACTGATGCTCTACTCTTGGCCTTCTGCACGCCAGCGCGCATGGACTGGCATAACGCCATGCTCACAGTCGTTGATTTGAATTTTGAAACTGGCTGAAGCAGAATCCAAAATTTGGGTTTCCTTTTTATGCTGCGCTCTGAAGGACAATTATGGAAGGAAGTGAATTTGATTTTTTACAAATGAAAAATATCAAAAAGTGATTCTATGGTTCGTTTGGCTTGTGTGTTCTGAACTTGTATGTGTAAGTGTCAAATGAGTGTATTTTATCTCGGCTGCAAGAGTCACTCAGTAAGACCTCGGCCTCACTTAAAATTGCAGTTTCATTGGTCAGCTCCTGGTCTGATAGACCGTCACACAGCAATATTAACAAAATGTGACTCCTCTTTTCCAAACCTGCCCCTTTGAAATTCCTAACCCCAACACAAAAATGAATGGCAATAGGATGTTTTTGTTCCGTAGTTGTGAAATCTCCAGTAAACTGAAAAAAAAAAACAGTGACAAACATTTAAAGTCACTCTTACTAGCAGTCTTTAGATTGTCGCCGAGAGAGAACCAAGATTTATAAAATGAGATATTTTATTTGTGTACAATCAATATTTTCTAGGCTGAGCTGGTGTATTGTACTGTATGAATGATTGCACATAATGGTATTTAAGATGATAAATGAAGTCATGTCATGGATTGATGTGATACTCCTGCCTTCATTCCTCACTCAGACCTGAAATGTCCCACCCCACCCCGAGGGAACAGAATTAAAAGTACACATTTTCAAATGCTCTGCGTGTTTTTCTGTTTCCTCTTTCATCTTATTTATATTGTGCTGCATCCCAGTGGGTTTTCTGTTGTATGCAGACAGTGGCAACCATCTGGATTTAGTCAAATAAAGCATAAATGTAGTGATTACAGTCATACAAAGACATTTAAAGGTCCAGTGTGAAGTATTTAGGGGCATTCATTGGCAGAAATGGTATATTCTAAACTGTATTTGCATTAGTGTATAATCACCTGACATTAGCTGTTTATATCTACATATGAAGCAGGTCCTCTTCTACAGAATCTGCCATGTTGTTCCTAAAGTAGCCAAGAACAGACAGCTCAGAGACAGAGTGGGTCATCCACCAATTTGAGGATGTGAGAGATCCCCGGCTCCTCCAGTCGGCATGTTGAAGTATCCTCGGGCAAGATACTGAACCCCAAATTGCTCCCAATGACAGCATGTGAATGGTTACTTGTATGGTAGCCTCGGCCACCAGAGTGTGAATGTGTGTGCAAATGGGTGAATGTGAGTGGTCAGAAGACTAAAAAGGCACTATACAAGTGCAGTCCATTTACCATTTACGAATCAAACACTGGCCGTAGACAGGGCCGTTCATGTTTTCATGTCAGCCACCATAATAGACCTTTTCACAGCAGCAATATGTTGGCATGTCACAGTAGAAAAAGCACAGGTTAAAGTGATCATCCTAACGATGACTCAGTTCCAGTAAGTGTCCCGGTGAGCTACTCCAGTGAGCCAGCATGCACAACACCAGGGTCTCTGTGGCAGCTATATTACATCCTATTAAATACACCTGTGTTTTTCCCACAATGACATGTCAAAACGCTTGGCACACGAGGGACGTGTCAGCTCTGCAACCTCACCACCAGATGCCGCTAAAGCCTACACACTGGACCTTTAAGAAGTAATCTTGCTTAGTCATCCATCATCATGTAATAAAATGCTCCTGTTTGATTATTGTTACAACTGGAGACGTGCTCCCTCTCGAATAGTGATACACTGTGAATCAGCTTTTTTCTGACACCCAAGGACCAGCAGTCATGTTTTAACACACAAGGTGCACCACTTGCAACTTCTTTTTTTCATATTATTGTCAGGTCTAGCAGCTTTTTTTTTCAGATCGCAGTTGTGTTGTTAAATTTTACATTCATCAGTATCCTCCTGAGACCCTGCGTCTGTATAGGAGAACGTCACATTTTGGCTTTGTTGCACCATATCATTCATTCTACTGAACTCAGACCTGTTTGTGGACAGGTTTTTGTGCTTATAGTAGTAAGAGCACAACACTAATCCATGTAAAAACAAGATGGCAGCCATCTCTGCTGAGTCAGTCTGCAGCTGATCCTGACACAAAATGGACATGGTTCAAAACCTGACAACATTTCATTGTTTTATAATGTTTGTAGTTGGATATTGCAACAAATTTGACCAATTTTCGCAACAGCAACAAGCTAAGACACCGTTAATTAGGAAGTATTTGTTTTAGGATATCGGGACTTTATCATCATCATCTCGTCTGTGGACTTTGGGATTGTTGCAGCATTTCACGCAGGCCAATTGGGTGTGACAGACTGTTCCTCCAGACAAAAACAACAATCCTAGCTTGGAGTATGGAGCAAGGAAAATTCATAGAGTTACAAAATGAAGAAATCACAGTTTAGTTTTTGCACAGCCTTGTTCAGCCACAGCCTTGTGGCTATTAAAAATAAACTTAATTTCCCAATATAAGTACATGATTTAGCTCAAAAACTGCTTCCTGATTAAAGACAATGCTTAGTTTTTAATACTTATCAGATCCCAATAATCTCATATAGCAAGGAGAAATAAAAAATGCATACCAAAAAAAAAAAAAGAAAATCTTGCATGATAGTTTTAGTGTTTTCATATCCTCATAATAGTCAGATTTATTATGCTTTCGAGTTTTGTACTAGAATTTAGTACCAAAGATCAGAAGTGCTATAACAAGCCCAGTGGAGGAAATTTTTATTTATTTATGTGTAATTATTTTTGTTAATATTAGAGGAAGTTTGACCCTTGTTCAACTGGAGGCGGTTACCCATCTCTTTTAGGCCTACCTCGCCCCAGGGCGTTTCCATACCTGGAAACTAAATTGAATATGATTGGTTGAGGCGCGCCCTGCACCTGTGACTGCTGTGTGTGAGACAGACTGACTGTGGTGACCTGCATGAGGGAGCACGAGGCAAGATAGTGAGTGGGGATTTATTTGACAGCTTCACTTTCAGAAGCACGGTGAGTAAAATTCATCTGTAAGGGTGCTTCGTTGAAAATGCAAAGAAATGTCACGTTTTATAATGTATTCTGGAGGATTTGTTAAGTCATGAACATGTTCAGTGAGGATGTGTGAGTGACAGCGAATCTTCCTTAGGAAATTGTCAAATTAATGATGCCCTGTTTGTTGAAAATACATAAACGTATTTTAACAACACTTTCGGAGTCGCTTTCCTCAACTTTAATATTCGGCATACAAATATTCCACCAAATAGGATATGTTTTCGTAAAAATTGACTTTATCGTAGTTGGTTGGCCTATTATTTTGAACAACTTCCCTCCTCGGAGATGAGAAGCGAACGGGCAGCAAACCGGTGTAAAGCCAAAATTTAAAGCAAAAAGTTCATGTAACTATATTGCTTGGTGGATGACATGCATGCCGAATACGCCACTGGGTTCTGTTTAGTAATATTAGGTATAATTTATGTTATGTGAAGCATTTACCTTTGCTGTGACGAAGGAAGCATTAAAAAGCGACATTTCCCCAATGATGTTTGGTGTAATAATTGCCCACGGTAGAGCCACAGTTAGAGTCGGCCACTATATTTATGGTGAAAGTGTTGTGATATTGTATAGTTCAAGGAAGAGAAGTAGAAGGTAAATCAATAATGAAAGTGTCTTTCTGTGAGAGAGGAAGTGGTGGCTCAATGTTGTTGACAAACTATTGTACTGTGTCTGACTTTCAGTAGCCTATAACCATTTCATAGTAAAAATAACTGGAACTAAATAAAAAGAAACTTGTAAAGGCTGTTTTTTTTTAATTTTTATTAAATATTTAAATTGTTGGACTGATGCACATTTTTTTGTATAAAATACTGCAGTTCTTATGAATTCATATTTCTGTATCTCCTCAGATCTGAGCGGCTAACAGCAGGACGCTTCCTCCTTCCATCATCTTTGGACCTGAGAGATACAGATGGAAGGAGTGCTGATTTTAAAATCTGCCTCTCCCCCTAGCTGTTCCTCTCAAAACTCTCCTCCTCTTTCACCAGATGCTCAAGAAGGTTCAGATCTCCTGTTGTCCTCTCCTGTGCATCCCCCCATGTGTGTTACAGCTGCACCACCACCACCTCCTCCTCCTCCTCTTCCCCTTCCTCCTCCTCCCCCTCCTCTTCTTCCTCCCCCTCCTTTTGGCACTCGCAATGTCCAGCGACGTTCCATGAAAAAGCTGAACTGGGACACCATTCCCAGCCAGCGTGTCCTTGGCAAACTGAATGTCTGGACGTCTAAACGGCCTCAGAGAGACCTCGTGCTGGACATTCGAAGCATGGAGGAGTTGTTCAGTCACGTGGACAAACGGGCCTCGCTGCACAACTCAAGGGTCATGGGTCTGAAGACGAGTGATGGTGTGGACCTCTTTCCACAGGTAAATAGCAGGGCCATATTTTAAATTTTGCTGGACATAACTGAAGTTAATTTCCAGTCACTGATGCAGACCATCCTCAGCTTTTATTGGCACGTAAACACACAGAATGCACAAGCTAGGGAAGTGATGAACACACAAACAGGAACTGGCTTTTAAAAGTTCCACACTAATATTGTCATCAATGAGGAACTGCTAAATTAAAACCCACGTTAGGGAGTGTTTTTGCTTCCTCAAACATTATGTGGAATACAGTGCTGATTATAGATTTGTCTTCTTTTTGTCTTTTTTTTTTTTTCTTAACTTTAGGTCACAATCCTTGACTCTAAAAAGAGCATGAATATTGGCATCTTTCTGAGACAATTCAAGAGGTAAGGACTGTTTGAATGAGAGAATGTGAGTGAGAATGATGGTCTTATAAAAGAAAAAGAGTAAAGTCAAGTATAAGAGCCCACAAAGTGCAACCACAACAAGAACTACAGGAGCTTTAACAGGAACAACTACAGTTAACAGTAGTCAGAGCAGGCTGCTTTAATGTCAAACATACAGCGGCAAATACAGATCTTGACACTGTGGTCACTTCCACTGTGCTAGTCATTACCCAGCCAGCAGGCTCTTTATCTGAGCAGACCATATTCAAATACATGGAAATGCCCTGTTAATGTCATTTGAGAGCATTTAGTCACAACATAGAGAAAAGTTATGACTCACTTTATTAATACTTACATGATAGGAGAACACAGTGCTGACCCAGTGGGTGAGGCCGAGCAGAGAAAAGGGAAAGGGAGGATACACTCAGCAGCCATGTTGGATTACCACTGTAATGTAACTGCATGTGTCACTTTTTCCATGTAGTTGTTTCCTTATAAAATACAGTGTCTGGTGTAGTAACAGGGACATGATTGCTTGTTGAGTCCCTACTTATCTACTCACACCATGGGCGGATCATGTGACAATGGGCTCCTGGGCGTCACCACCTCTCCTGCACAGAAGCAAGACGCACAGACTTTGTGGTTTTGCCTCTTTTTGTTGATGTTTGCATCTCTTTGTAGTTGTTATGCACGTTTTTTGGTTGTGTGTCTCTTTTTGGGTTGTGTGTCTCTGTAGTTCTTTTGCATCTCTTTGTCTTCATCTTGAGTCTTTTTCTGGTCAGTAAATATTAACAGTAGTAATGCGAGTGACATTTTGCAGTACCTGTGCCAAGGCCTGTGCCCAGTGGGTCTGTTCGGTAATCCAGCCATGACTAATATGGCCGATCGCGTTCGTTGGGGCCCTCGGGGCAGTGATGGACGAGTGTTTCCATTACACCACCCTTTAGTTTTGTCTCTTAGATTATGGATGGATCATTTCAATTTAGAGGGTCAGGCACCAAGGGTCTAATGTTTTTGGAAGTGGAAAGTACAGAAATTGTGAGTTGTGATCGTACTGTGACAGGTGAATTTTAGCATGACCACTGCTTGCACTATGTGATGTATGCAGGTATGTAGGGCTGGTGTCAGAGTGAAGTCAGAGGCTCCTAAAGGAGAAACTCTTCCCACCCTAGCTTTTTTAACTGGTATGATTGTTGATGCTGCTGTTGCTAAGACAACGAGATTGCGTTCCGTGTTTCTCCGAGCCTCTAAATGCCACAGCCTCCACAGTTAGTTTGCTTCTTCCGCTGTCCACTACTTCTGCTACTGGGGACAGTAACAGCAAAGAACTTTTATTGATACTCTTTGGTAGTAAGCTACTGGGGGAAACAAAAGCGCTCTTTTCTTCCTGTTTTGGTTGCACAATGGTTGCCGCACTTCCTTTGTGCCTTAAATCAAGCCTTCATTTTCCAGGAGATCGAACTCAGCGGCAGACGGAATTGCACAGTAAAAGCAAGGCTTGCAGAGAACCAATTTAAATGCTGCTGGTGTCTTTATTCTATAGCCATTACATTGTGTGATCAACATTTACTCTGTAATGATAAGTTAAAGCCAAAAAGTTTTTAATTTCCACTCGAAAAAAAACTTCTGTTTCTTCCTTGTATATACATTTACATTAACCTGGGAAATACATTATGATGAAATCAGATGTCATGCTTTTCATCAAAGTAATGGTGTAACTAAAAAAATTAAATGTGGTGTAAATAGCGATTTTATTAATGCTCAAAACTTATTTGAAATCATATTTAGCTCCCTTCATATTGATACTTGATAAATAATAAATAATATATTTCCATTTTTACCACAAAAAACATTGTGCTTTTTAGGCTTGATGTTCAAATTGTTTCAAATTCCTTTTGTTTTTGACATCCAAATTTGAACATATCAAACATTTGGGGCTAAACATGTAATATTTTTATAGTCTCTTCAGCACTGGAGCCAGTTTTTGTTGTCTGAACCTCCTCAACATGACATCACTTTTAGTCCAAGGTTCACTCAGCTCTCACTTTGAATACCAAACGCACTTTAAATGTGTGTCAACAGCTAAACACTGCTATGATGTCTGCTTTATCATGTGCGTCAAATTCAAATTGCATCTGCCTCTTGATTGATAGTGATGAAATGGCACTTCGTGATGCTTTTTATAGGCATTTCCTGGATGGACATTGAAAAAAATCCAGTGTTAACTTGTTTATATCTAAAGTGTGACGTCCTGTCATGACTTAATATTCTGCTGGTAGAGATGTTGGTGACTTTGTACTCATGGTGGCATCTGGTTTATAACTGGTGGCAGCAAAGGTCAGCTGCAACACCCAAGTACTGAAAGTTGGCTCCCATCTGCTGACCAACATGTTTTTAAATGAGCTGCTACATTAATATTATTTTCATGAAGGCCATGTTGGTCATTGTTTGTCTTCAGGGTTTGACTTTGTGACTGCTGTGCTGTGTAGCAGCCACCTCTCTAGTCTTAGGTAAACTATGGATTTCCCACTCTCAATACAACAACTTGCCGGACTAATCATGTTTGATAAGTCCTGTTGGTTATGGCAGGACTAAAGGTGGCACAAGAACATTTTTATTACTGTTGTCTTTTGTCTCCCTCTGCAGGCCAGTGGCAGAAATTGTGCAGGACATTCGTCAAGGGAACTGGCTCAGATTTGGAACAGGCAAACTTAAAGAGCTTTGTAAACTGTTGCCAGAAGAAACTGAGGTAAGACAAGCTCCACTGTTCTCATCTTTCCACTTATATGCATAAGATAAGCTTCATGAACATTTAAGTGTCGTGGAAGACTAACTTTTTTAAGGACACTTGAAAGTTTTACCTTGTAAAATATATATACATGTTTAATCAAAATTGTGTGTGTACACAGGTGAAGCAGTTGCTGTCATTCACTGGAAACCTCTCTGTGTTACCTGAGGCTGACCAGTTTATGGTGCAGCTGGTCAAAGTGCCAGGGTGAGTCTGGATTTTTACAAAAAGGCTTTTCCTTTTTCCTTTTTTTAAGCAACATATCAAATCATGTGTGTTCACTGACAACACGTGCTCATGTTTTTGGCCTCATCCAGACATCTCTTGGCTTAATAACTGGTAATAAAATTGATCATGCAGTCAGGTTTTGTTGATGTGTCTCACCTTCAGTTACGAGGAACGCCTAAAAACGATGGTGCTGAGGGAGGAATTCTTTCCTCTTATGGAGGAGGTGAAGAACTCTGTTGCTGTCATGACCAAAGCAGCTAATGGTAACATTTCACACACATCCACCAAAGCTGCAAGCAGTCTCATCTTCTATATGTATTTCATGCAACCCAGTTCTCATTTAAAGTTTATATTAAAGGGACAGTCCACCACAAAATTTAAAAAAAGCACATTTTTCCCACTTACTTGCAGTGCTGTTTATCAATCTAGATTCTTCGGTGTGAGTTTCTGAGTGTTGGAGATATCGGCTGTGTATAATTGGAACTAGATGGTTCTCAGCTTGTGGTGCTCAAAGAAAAAAAACATTTTAAAAACTCAACAGCAATGTCTCTTTCCAGAAATCATGACCCAGTTGCTCACAATAATGCACAGAGCTTGTTGTGAGGAGTTTCATATAGGAACTACCTATTCTCTCTCTACCAATTACAGCCACCAACTGTATCCCCGCCCAGAAGAAAGCGAGCATCTACTGCTAGCTCACCTAGCACAACTGAGCTAGCTCATGCTAGCCCCCCTGCACGGTGATAGGGTGTAGTTTGGTCCCTTTGTGGAACTACTCACAACAAGGTCTGTGGACAACCTTGAGTAAAAGGTCAAGATTTCTTGAAAGGGACATATTTTTTGGGGCTTCGAGCACCACAAGCTGAATGCCTTTTAGCTCTGTTATATTCAAAGGAAGGCAGACATATTTGCGGCTGATATCTCCAGCACTTGGCTACTCATGCCAGAACAATCTAGACTGATAAATTGCACTACAGGTAAGAGGGAAAATGTGTATATTTGATTTTGGGATGAACTGTTCCTTTAAGACTCTTTGTCTCCATCTGTTTTGCGTCTTTTTCTGTAGAGCTGTTGGACTGCGATGACCTCCACTCGGTCATTCGACTGGTATTAAAAGCCGGGAATTACATGAACGCTGTTGGTATTTTTCTTTTAAGAATTCTATTTTTCAGTACTTATTCTTTACTGTATTCTATCATATGCATTTAAGCTGCGCTTTTTGCTTTTTACTCAGCATTTATCATACTGATGAATGGACCATTCGCATAATTTATTATTCAGGGTGGTTACAGTGCCAATGCCATTGGCTTCAGGATGACCTCTCTGCTCAACCTAGCAGACACCAAGGCCAACAAGCCTGGCATGAATCTCATGCACTATGTTGCCAAGGTGAGGAGGAGCACTAGGATGGATGGATGGATGAAGAGAATTTCTGTCAAACCATAAAAAACCCTGCTATCATGCTTTGTCCCTAAACAGTTATGTAACTGATAAATTCTCCTGCTCCGTCTCTTTACTCACTGTTGCCCTCCGTCCTTTATTTTCCACCCACAGCAAGCAGAGGACATCGATGCTGAGCTACTGACTTTTCCCACCCAGCTTGAAAACATTGGGATGGGATCAAGGTGGGCATCACTGGTATCTATTGGTGATTTAACTGAACATGTTTTGTTCACCAACAGTAGCTTTAAATGTTGTCAAATCAATTTCAGTCTGCTATTAAAGCTGACTGTTTTGATGCATACTTTTATATTATCTGGACACATCATGTGATTCAATTTAACACAGAATCTGTAAAGAGGATATCATCACAGACTTTGAGAGGGAGGTCAAGAGGATCAAGGAAGTGAAACTGTACAGCAGCAGACAGCCTGGTCTCTTACAACAAATGGAGACATTCCTCATGGTAAAGTTTCCCTCTGTTGTTTAGGCTTTTATTGTTCAAAACTAAGTTTGTGAATGCTTCAGTCAGTGGACAGTCTGGGTCCCTCTGCTGTATACCTGTTTATGTCTTTCATTTCTCAGAGGGCTGAGGTGAAGGTGGCCGACGTGGAGTCCTCTCTTCAGGAGCTAAAGGCTGTGAGCGATGCTGTTGCTGAGTACTACTGTGAGGACCCAGCTACCTTTAAACTGGAGGAGTGCTGCTCCATCTTTCATTCATTTTGCAAGCGGTTTGACACAGCTGTTCAGGTAAGAATAGACAGAATTTACGATAATACTGAAATGTGCTATGGAATAAACTACATCACAGGAAAAAAAATACTATTGCTTTGTATTTAAAGGTATACTTCACCCCCCAAATGATTGTTTGTTTATCAGTAACTCACGCCGTTAAACCTTGAATTTGTAAAGAAAACTTTGTTTCTCGCATGACTCCATGTTGAACAAAGAATCCAAAAACGGAGAAAGTTCTTGATGAACTGGAGTAAAGGGGGGTCTGCATTTGAAAACAGCAAAACTATATCAAAACATGCTTACAAAATCTTACACAGATTATGCAGCATAATCCAAGTCTCATTTATCCAGTCGTATGCACAGTACTACCCATACAGACAGCCTTTCCAAGGGGAAACTGAACACAAAATAAAACTTATCTATGAGCCAGAATCCATTGACAGAAACAGTAATTATACCTTGCTGAACGCAGGAGCTGCAGGTCTACCGCTGCCTCCATCTGTAGTTTGTTTGTGTTATTGTGTGACTTTGGTGAATCTGAACCTTTTTACAAACCAAAGTCACAGAATAATACAAACTGATGGAGGCAGTGGCAGACCTGCAGCTCCAGTGTTCAGTGAGGTAAAATTACTGTTTTTGTTAATGGAGCCTGGCTTTGAAGAGAGCATACATTTCTCTTTCCGTTCAGTTCCCTGTTGGAAAGGGCTGTCTGTTTTGGAAGTACTGAGTGTACAACTGGATAAATGGGACTTAGATTATACTGCTCGAGTTGTGTGAGAGTTTGTGAATGGCTGTTCTGATTCTCTGATTTTGGATTTTTCATTCACCAGAGGCATGCAAGAACAACATTTTTTCCCCCTCTAATTCAGTGTACCAGTGGGTGAGTAATTGATATTACTCTAACCCTAACCCATGGAAATAAGATGAGAAAAGCATTTAAGTAAAAAGTAATTGCTGGAGTAAACATTTGGTGCACATGAAACACATGACATAGATTTATTTATTAGCAAGAGAGATGATCAACAAATGAAAAGAGCTGCAATTTTAATCCTTGTTAATTGACT
>JAPZEB010000006.1:17190750-17206113 GCA_029783705.1 Chaetodon striatus
AGACAACCCCCAAAAAGGAAATGGTTTTACATGTGGTGTCCACAGACAGTTGCTCTCTCCTTATCCTTCCTGACTGACTCTTCTCTAGTTTTGTGTTCTGCTAGTGTCCTTGTCACCACTGGTAGCATGAGGCGGTACCTGCAGCCCAATCACATAGCACAGGTAGGCCAGCTCCTCCAAGACTGTCCAAGACCTCACTGATGCCATCATCCAGGTCTGGGAGGAGATCCCCCAGGACACCGTCCACCGACTCATCAGGAGCATGCCTAGATGTGATCGGGAGTGCATACAGGCACACGGGGGCCAAACACACTACTGAGTCACATTATGAGTTGCCGTGATTAAGTTCATGGAAGTTGGATCAGCCTGTGATTTCAATTTTTTACTTAGATTTTTGGTGTGATTTTGAATCCAGCACTTAATGGGTTGATGATTTTGGTTTTCATTGACCGTTGTTACATCATTTTGTGCTCAACAGATTATACAGTGTACATCCGTAAAGCTTTTCAACTTGAATAATTTGTTCATCAAGATCTGATGTGTGATACAAGTGTTCCCTTTTTTGTGAGAAGTGTAGTTATACACATTCATGGTCAAACTACACGATCAAAGAAGAAATGGGTGTAAATTACTTTGTGGTAACATTTAAAAACAAATCCCAATTTTTAGAAACCTTGTAGTGTTAAAAAAAAATGTACTTTTTATAATTCTGGTGCTTTCAGGTCTGTCTGTTAATCCCAGCTGTTTTCTACACAGGAAGTGAAGAGGAGCATCTGGAGAATCTAGGACATTTAGCAGCTAACCTTCATTAGTGACCAGCCTGTTCACAGCAGAATGGATGGGTAAGTGTGCACACAAGATGTAAAATTTGTGGGGGGTTTTATCACACATTTTCTATCGTCTGTTGCTTGACTCTGGCCATATGAAAAAGTAATGTCACCAAGCTGAGGCTGAGTGCCTTCCATAACTTACATTATTCTTCAGTCCTGTCACAGGGTTTGTTGTCATCAATGAAACTGTAATTACATTCATCAGTGACCTTAAAATAGGGTGCTGATATTAATGTCCTTCCTGCACCAGCTGTAGCCGCTCTGATTAGGATGCATGCTGTTTTCTGTCTACACTGATGAGATGGGCTTAAACGTCAGGGAGTTGGAGCTGCGCAGGGCGCATTGATTAGCTGGGTAAATGTCACATTGTTGCCAGCAAGGTGAACGGATGGCGATGGCTGTCAATATTCATGTCTTTTCCCGTTCAGTAGTTGCTTTTATTACACCAAAGCCAGATTTCATTTCACTTAATCAAAATAAACTGCAGGTAATCTGGACTGAGAGATGGAAGTATGAGCTCTGCAGGTCTCTCTTAGACTTTCTCTTTAGCAGGAAGACACCTAATTATGTTTACAGAGGTCAGACTGTGATGTTTGTGGTTTATCATCTAGGGGTTGGTTTGGTTAAGTCAGTTGTTTAAGGTCACAGGAGCTTAGCAGCAGTATGAGTTTAATTAAGCAGAAAGACGTGTGTGCCTCTCAGTTTGCATTTGTTTTGTAACAACACAGCGAAGACCAGATTTAGCAAGAAAATGGTGTTGCACTGATGTGTATTTGTTTAGTTTGCAACCACAGTCTGTGTGTATCTAGCGCCTAATTTTAAATGAGTCATAACTCTTATTTTTGCTGTCTGGAAACAGAATAATACACCCCTCACACACCTCAGTAGAGTGGCAGCCAAAGCTTCATTGCTGCCTGATTCTCAGGCTACTCTCCCACAGCTAATACCCATCTGACCACATTCACAGGGGTTTAGCTGGATTGTGAAACCCATCTTAGACATGATCTACCACTTAGCTAAACGTCCACTCTCGTACAGCTAATGAGATTATATATGAATAAGATTTATGAGTGGAGATTTTGGGACAGAAAGAACACTTATACTGACACTGTATTTGAAACCATTTTACTCTTAAAGAACAGCAGGCTCCACCCTCAACTTTACTTGATGGGTAATACTCTCCTCCAATCAGACATTAAGCTAGCAGATTAAAAACAAATGAAATTTAAATCTGTACTGTATATAGTGTTGTATTATTTTGAATCTGATTTCATCCATCCACAAAACACTGACTACGCTTCCAAACGAGATGTAGGTATGCTGGGGAGAGACGACCACGCCCACTTAGGAGACCTGAAGTGTATGCCATTTTGTATCATTGGTGCAACTTATAAAGAGGTATCTTTTGTGATAGAGTATCTTTGCCTTCGCCCACTGAAATTTGCATAAACGTTGCCAGCTTATCAGGATGTGCCTACCCAAATACGTGGGTACAGCACGGTATATAAAGGAGGACCACGATGCTGTCTGTCATCCTTTTTCTCCTCAGCGACAGTGACTTGCTCACTGGTCAGGATCAGTGTGGCTGGGTCAATGTTATAGCATGACAGGGCATTCATTCATTGGGCTCCACCCACTGTACCTATAGAGTCCAGTAGAGAGTGAAGCCTGGGTGAGATAGAATGTAGATTACAGTATTGTAACTCTAGTTCTATTAGCACAGGCAGAGCCCAGGACCTAGGGGCCCTGTCATTCCCATGCCACTTCTGAAAAAGGTATAAGATGACAGACGTCGAAGTACTCCCTTATAAACTGTGCGATCCACACTTATATGAGTAGGCATGTCCTGATTCCTGGCTATGTTAATGTGGGTGAATGTGTGCTCATGATTGGAGGAGAGTATCACCCATAGTGAATAGTAGAGGATGGGGCCTGTGCTAACAGAACTAGGGTTACAATATCATAACCTTCGTTCTTGTTTAAAATATCTGGCTTTAAATATCTGGCTACTTAGATTAACGAATGAAAGCAACAACAAGCAGTTGATTCTCAAATCCTGGTCCTGAATGGTGTCAAATCACTGAGCTAAATGTTCTCTATGTTCAGTTCCTTACCTCTGGAGTCTGCCATACTGTCTGTCTATTTATTGGTGAGTACACTGAGCATAATATATTTATAGTGACATAACCGTATTTATAAATCACATTGAGACGAGCTGAGACAACCGGTTGAAAGTGATGGTGTAGGCTTTTCACACAATATCTTAAATAATTGACATTTATGTCTATAGATCATAAATAAATGTTGAAAAACGTTGGTAGAACGGTTTCTATTTTCATAATATCCTGACATAAAGTGAAAGCAATGTCTGCCAGGAAGTTAATCTGAGAATGGCATGTTATGGAAAATGGTCAGCAGGGCCTCCAGTATAGTACAGCATAAATGTATTGATTAAACCACACATCACCTTTACTTCACCTTTTCTGCTCCATTATAAAACTGTCCACACAGTCCACATTCATATGCAGACCATGCACACTTTACATAGGCTGTAATTGCAATGAAGAAACATGTGATGATCGGTCTGTAGACTAATAGTTGTAGAACGTGTTAAATAAATATGTAATGGCACAGTCGGTGTGCTACAGACATACATGTTTAAATATATTAGATGATACTATTTTTGTGGTGAATAATCCTCCTCCTGTATTTGGTCTATTTCTCTTCTGTCAGAAAATAGTTGTCTGCGTGCTGAGTCAAAAGCTCGTCTATACCTGGAGGGTTTTCTAAACCTGTGCACAGAAACAAGCTTTTATGATTTGCTGGCCAGGGATGAGAAGCTAACTGGACTGTTTCAGAGAGAGAGAGATAGAGAGAGAGAGAGGGAGAGAGGGAGAGAGCAGCCATCTGCGTGTTCTGCTGCACTGGATGCAGTCTCCATGGCAACATGGTGCTCCCGCAGCAAAATCCTGGGAAGACGGTTTGGTCCCCACCCCCTTGCGCATGCACATAGGCACACTTGCAAGGAGGATGGTGCTCATGCCTCCGCTGTCCATACACACAGATTTTACAAACCCCACTGTCACAATATTCCTGTCTATGCACTTGACTGTTACATCCCCTCTGTGCCAACTGTATTTTTTCTACTGCCCCTAGCTGTAAATGATCACATCTAAACTGGTTATCCTTGGGAGTAAGTTGAACCCTGTGTCCCTAAACACCCATTTACTTTCTTAATTTATTCACCCACTTCCTCTCTGTCTCTTTTTACACAACTCCATCAGCCATTGACTCTCCCTTTTAGGCTGAGCTCCACATTTTTCTGCACAGCCGTCAATTATTATAGTCCCCAGCAGAATTTGTTCATTTATCCTCCTACCTTGCACCTACACTGTGTGTGTGTGTGAGGAGGAAAGAAAGAGTGATAGACTGATTTGGGTTTATCACACCGACTCTGTCGTTCTCTCACACGAAGCATCACCAATTTTCTGTTTGATAGTTTGGGCTTTTCTCGTTCTCCCTACACATGCAATCCAAAAAAATGGGGGGAGAGACAGGAGAGGTAAAGGAGAGTGAGGACAGGAATTAAAAAAATTCAGTCTCTTTGTTGCCATCTCTCCTTCACTCTGCTCATCTCCAACACCATTGGTCAATCCAGCCCCCTCCCATTTTCACTCCAGCCAGTCAGCTCATACAATCTCTCTGCATCTCTTGCCTCCGAAGAGCTTCTCTCTGTCTCTCTCCCTCAGTCTCTTTCCCTCCCGCTAGCACACACATACATGCGTTAACGCCAGATCCCGATCACACTCACACACACACATACACACCCTTTTCAAGTCTCCCTCCCTTGACTCTCTGTGTGAGGTGCTTTCTGCTTTGGCGATGTCGGGTTTTGTGGATGGATATTGCTCCCTGTGGAGGAGAGCACGCTGAAACTTCCTTGTACCTCTCCTTCATCTGTCAGGAACCTGCTGTAAGTAAATCTCTCTCTCTTTCCGACACTGGCTCTTTCATGCCATCCCCACTGTGTGCCATTCCTTCATCCTCCACTATATCCATCTCACAACCTTCTCCCCTTGGCAGAGGGTACAAGCCTTTTCCTCCTCTCACGTCTCCCTCTCTCTACTTCATCCCTCTCTCCTGTTTCCCCCCCTCCCTCCCACTGGTGGACGCATACACCCAATGTTGTCTGTATGCAAACTAATGCCGCAGGCCATTTGCTGGCCTATGATGGGTTTGCTCTGTGCAGTGTAACCTGAAAATATCTCCTGCTTGTGTTTTTGAGACACCCTCTGTGAGGCTGACCTGACTGTGGCTATAGATGAGTGGGGAGATAGGCTGCAGTTATCTGTGCTGGATAGGTGGCTTGGTGTTATTCTGATGTGATAGCAGACAGGGGGGCACTCTAAGTAATGATTTGTGGTTTGATGCAGCATGTTTTTTAAATAAATCTTCGAGTGTTTGCACTGAGCATGTAATAGGAGCTTGTTTTTTTATGAAGAAATCAGCATTGCTTTCAGGGAGCACATTTTTTAGCGCAATTTGATATAATTCACTTTATCCCACACGGTGCATTTTTTCCTACAATATGTCAGCCCTAGAAAAAAAAAAAAACTCTGGAAACTCCTTGGATAGTATCAATAATTCATTGACAGAAAGCAGATTTTACTCAGTAAACTTTGCCTTTACTCAGTCAGAAAAATGGGTTTCAAGAGGTTTAAACTTCATCCTCCACATGCTGGTCTCAAGCTGTAATCTAAAGATACACATGATGATGCTGTGAGCAGACCCCTATAGCACTCTAACAAGGCGCACCACATGGACTTAGCATGCATTCTTGCACACGTATGTGCAAAGAGGTTGGGATATTGAACAAGGACATTTTTAAAAAGACCGAAATAGTGATCCAGGGGCACCTCTGGTCGCTGTGGGGGGAAGTAGAGACTGGAATGTCCAGCTGGCATGGGAGGAATGTCACCGGAGCAGCATGGGAGGGGTGAGAGTCAGGCGAGGAGAGATGTAAACTTAACCACACAGTGAATGATTGACTGAGTGGTCGCCAATACTGGATTTTCTGCTCCATTGTTGTCATGACTGTCACATACATCTCTGCTTGTTGAGGTGTTGATGTTGTCATTGTCGGAGAGATGTTGCTATGCTCGGATTATCAGATCACTTGAAGCATATGCTGAATCAGGTATCCACCAACAGCCAGTTTTGTGTTGTATTACAGTAATGCCTTGTGTGCTATTAAAAAATGTATTCTTCCATCCACATGTATGTAACACTTGATACACACACACACACACACGCTAAATGTTACATCTCTCTGTAAATGAATGAGAGATAAAAAAGGACCAATTATGTGACCCCTGCAGTAATAACTCTGTTAGTCGTGACAGCTGTAACCTGTGTGTGTCTGTGCGTGTGAAGGTGTGCTACGCTCTTTGTCCTCCTCTCAGACTTGATCAGCTCTAAGGTTATCGTGTTGCCATGGGTAACAGCAACAGAATTCCTCCTCCACTCTGCATGGTCAGGCAAATGTTATTTGTGCAAATCTACGTTTATGTAATTTTTTTTTTTTTCCACGCTGCTTTGATATGATTCCATCAGAAAGAGGGAGGCGAAGGTCTTCATGACAAAGTTGTACTTTGGCACGGTGTCAAACAAGTTCAGCTCGGACTCATTAATTCTAAGTTTTAACTGTGTGAAGTCTGAAGAAGAGAGAGGCTTAGTAAAGCTAGAGGAGTTCCTCCGAGGGATGGAACAGATTCAGCTGGGAATTCTGTAAGAGTCTGGTCAGGTTAATTAATATTAGCCTCTGCTGTAAAAAGCTGTTATGGCTAATGTGGTTTGAATTGGCTTTTTATTTTATTTCAGTTTGTATTGATTGACTCCAACTTCCCCACACATTGCTATTGCTCAATTTGTTAGTTTATGTCATGCAAAACTCAGACAGAGTTAAAGTGGCCAATAAGATCATTGTGTTTGAGTTATAGTGTCAAATTTGTCCGTTTCTATGTGCATTGTATTTCAAATAATAGGTTTTAGTGTATTCATATTTTATGTACTTCATGTGGGGCTTTATGTGAATTTTATGCTCCACTTGGAAAGCATGATATTTAAGTTAAAGCTTCAAACTTAATTGGCTGGCTTATCATAATAAATCCTGCAGGCACAGTTGTGCCTGGTTGTAAAATAAGAGCATATGAATATGCATAGATAATGTGTGGAATACATATGTGAGTGCATGTTGTGCTTTGGCTGTGGGCATTCAGGTTTTCCCAAAGCATACTCAGCCATATTTATTAGTTTGTACTGTAGGGGGGGAGAGCCATGTGGTGAAAGCTTAGTGACTGAGCTGAGAGATGCAGTCATGTCATGTTGGATATATTTAGATAGATCCCTCAGGGAGGCTCAGTAATAGCACTGGCCATATTGTGTCATTTCTTGAGCATTTCATAAAACATCAGGGTAAAAACACTCTTATTTTACAGTGTGGTCCATTTCTAAATTCAGTTAAACGTTTTATGAGAGCATAATTGCTTTGGAGACTTATTTTACAGTCACAAAACTATAAACCTGAATACATCAGGAAGGTTATAGCTTGTTTTTCTTTCTTATTTTAACCACCTCTGACACTCTGCTCCTGTATGTAATGTTTTTCTTCATATTAGTGTTTTATAGAAATTCTAATTTGCATGAAATTGGCTTTTTTTTTGGTCATTTGGACGCTGCACACTCTGACCTTTATAGTAATAGCATCGTAAATGTGTCTGTTGATGCTTCAGTTCATTATAAGCTATGATCTAAAGGTCCAAAGAAGAAGGTATTCAGCATACCAATTGGCATTATCTAGCACAGGCGTTTTCCTCTCTGTGGCAGTGGAGAGGTAAGGCTATTGTTCTGCATAAATACGACTGAAAGATAGATTAGTTACACTCGCTGATCTGTTAAAACTGTGCACTATTGATGTTCCTGTGTTCACTGTCTTGATAGTAATCCTGGAAGCAGTCATGTGTTGGTTCATTACTTCTTGAAGGACACACACTCTCCCTCGTTCGCACTGTATGCATGTCAAGCAGGCCTGTTTCGGTGTCAGTGTTGGCACTGAGTGCTTCTGTTTGTGTGAAAAAATGACAGCCATAAAACTAGGTTCTCCTTACTGTATACCGCTCTGTCCCAAGAATAGAAATGAGAGTCTGCGGTTGTAAAACAAATAGCTCAGTGATGGCAAATAAATCCTGTCACCATGCTGTAAGTGCAAATTAGGCAAAAGAGGAAAGCAACAGATTTGATCATTTGAAGCCTTCAAAGTGAATCCTGATTTGCTGTCTGCGTGCTCATGATTTTTTCCCATTGACATGCTACTGTGCTAATGATGTGCAGCCCGAGTTGCGTGCACCTGCGTGTGTCTGTGTGTGTTCACGTGTGCTTGCATGCTGCTCGTGTGAGCCGTGTGTTAATATGTTGATACAGGCGGTTCCTGTGACACATTCCTGCCCAGCTTGGCTCAGATCAGACGAGCTGATAATTTTAGCAGCGCTTATGTCAGTCAGTCAGTCCCGCTGTGTGTGGACAGCGAAGGGAAGGTACCACTCCTCGACATTTTGTCATCCACTACATCATCCTCACCAGAGGGACTATGCATGATGAATGTGTGCGTTGTAACGTGTTAGTCAGCGGACAGGCCTTCCCGTTTTTCCGCCTTGCCATCATAGCAGCAATCTGGTGTTTCAAGCAGACTGAACAGAAGACAAGCAGGGTTGAATTTAGCATGACAAATGTGTGGTCAGTATTTTGGATAAAAGGAGCACTTGTGGCCTACAATGCAATGCAGTCCTGCAAAAAAACACTACCTCTGTGAAGCCTTTATGAAGTGTTGACTCAACTCTACGGTCGTTTTGAGGCCTTGTCTTACTGCATTTTATTGGAGCGAGGTTCTGTTTTTTTGTCCTCCAGGAGTGCAGTTAAGGCCACGCTCCCAGTCCTCCTGGTTTATGTGCAGAGGTTGACAGACGTGCAAATCATAAATCCGCTGACCTATCAGCATGACGAACAAATGATGGAATTTCTAATCCCCTTAAGTAAATGAATTTCCACCCTGTTAGGAATCAAAGCTGTATTGCACATTTGTGTTTCAATGACAGTATGATGTGTGTTTATAATGAGCAGCGTTACAAAAAGAAAAATCTGAAGAAAACCAAAAAAAATCCATGTCATGTTACATAATTATTTTTTATCTGTGGCACCCTTCGGCATGTTTGATTTTGGTGCGTGTTTCTCTGGGATGTGAAGGGCATGTGAGCAAAACGCCCATGGTTAAACGCTTTAATTCTTCTGTTGTGATTGGTGTTCTGGATATTTGACTCTTACATAAACCACATTTTTGACCTTTTTCTTTTTTTCTAAAAGCACCCAGATGTCAACAAATAAAAACTCCTCACGTACCTGGATAAAAAAAAAAAAAACACTTACACACAAAGACACGGTAGGTCTGTTACGCATCGAGCTACCTGACACATCATCGCGGTCTGGGCTCTGTTTCGCCGTGTGACGTGGAACTAGCTGTTTATGTTAATATATGTTTAGCTGAGGGCATCTATTCCCTCAGTTATTTAAAGAAACAAATTATTTCAGGATCAGCTCTTCTACCCTGTGGCACATGCTCCTCTTTCACTGAAATAATTCTCTCTGCTGGGAGAGGGAGAGGGTTTGCTAAGATAAGAAAGAGGGTGAAGAATCTGTGCATCATGTAATATTCCCTTTGAATGTATTTGACTTCAAAATATTTGAATATTTGAAATGTGAAATAAGCTATTTCTTTATTATGCTTATGCTGCTGTTTTACAGGCCTTACATGCTAATTCTGTTGATGCTCAGTGTTAAACACATGCAAGACTAATGAATGTCAAGTGAGTTTGTTTGATATTCATAACTTAGTACAAATAAGAGAAAGAAAAGAGATGGGCCTTTTCCCCAAATTTGGTCCCATATCAAGAGGTTGTGACAGTGTGAGAGTTTGCACACGAGATGTGAAGGAGGCTGTGTTTTCCTATCTGAGCTGCTCATGTATCAGTTTCTCAAGGCTCAGCGGAGTTGAGCTGCTGTTCTGATGTCTGCCTTGATGTTATTCGTGTCAAGAATCTCTTGATGAAGTTCTGTTTGCAACAGAGTGAAAATGAGGGGAGATAAAATGGTTTCATGACTGCAGTGGTCACAGATTGTGATTTATTCCAGAGCTGCAAGGAGCTGAAATATAATACATGACTCAAGTGTTTCTGTTTTGTAAGACACTTTTACTTCTTAATTTGAATGTCTTTTCAGTATATGTTTACCATAATAGTTACTATTTACTTTGAAGGTGCTCAGTAATCCAGCAGTTCCTTACTGGTCCAGCTTTCTCCTTAGTCATTAGTTCGAGGTTGCGAACCATTGCAGTAATGGATGTAACTAAGTGCATATACTCGAGTGCTGTACTTAAATGTGCTTGAGCACAAGTACAAATTTGAGGTACTTGTACTTAACTTGAGTCTTTTCTTTTCATGACACTCTCTACCTTTACTGCACTGTCCAGGTAAGACCATCCTGATGTACACTGAGCTCAACATTTGGTTTTGTTCTCTCCATCAGTCTGGCACTGCTGCCACCCCAAACACTTTCAGTGGGCGGGAGTACTCACCTTGACAGACAAACTCCTTCAGCCAATCAGTGTAACAAAACAATAGGAAGCATCTTCACCAGCGGAGCGAGTTAATAAATCAAGCTTTTGTCAAATCCAACCAGAAGAACAGCGTGCTCTTCTTCTAGTTTAATTTATTGTTATTGACTCTGTTTCTGCAATAACTTCACTTATTGATGTGTTTACTCTGCTAGGGAGCGGGTGTTGCCATTATTGTTCTGCAAGCAGCAGCCGGTGTTTTATGCCATTAACTACAACACAGTCCCCGATTGGCTGCTTATGTTGTCAACTTTGGTGCAGATCTTTGATTGGTCCTGATTAGATTATAATTTCTGAAAAGTGTTTGGGGCGACAGCAGGGCCAGACTGATACAGAGAGCGAAACAGAGTGTTGAGCTCACATCATCAGGATGGTCTTACCAGGCTGTTGCTCCACTAAATCTCAGAGCAAATTATTGTGGTTTTTACTTCACTAAATTTATGTGACAGCTTCAGTTACGTCACAAATTCAGATTTTTGCACACTTAACATAACATTTTAAATTCATGTTTTGTTAAATTAAACGATTGTAAGGTTACACTATAGAAATTGCTATTGGATTAATCACTTAGTAAGGTGACAGAAAATTAATTGGCAACCCTTTTGATTATTTAAGCTTTTGTTTGTTTGTTTATTTTCCAAAAATTACAAAAAGTTAGAGTCCCAGCTTCACAAATATGAAAAATTGCTGCTTTTCCTTGAAATGAGTTCAAATCTATTTAAAATAATTTTGAGTTTTTATTTCTTTGTTGAGTACTTTTGCTTTTGATACTTAAGTACATTTTTCTGATAATACTTACATACTTAAAGGTATGCTTTGCAGGATTGTCAGCCACCATTTGTAAACATGTTCGTAAGCAAAAGCGAGAATAAAATCAAACCCCAGATTCACTCTAATTGGACGTTTCACCTCGCTACATTTGCGATTTCTGCGCCGTGTCTTTTTTATGCCTGCTGCTAAGAGTATTGCACTTAGGCACTACCTTTTCATAAAGCCTCTACCTCACCTGAGTGCAGTGGGGGTACACACCCATGAATGTCCCCCAATACAGAGAATAAATAGGAAACAAGAAAATGCAGAATCTCTGCAGAAAAATACACCGCCACACACTCCCAGTGGGTCCTAAGTGATGATTTAGAAGGACTACTTTTGTGTGAGTCTATACATTGTCTCTTGCAGCTTCTTGCTGTCATTGGTTTAGCTTTACTCACTGTTTGATAATCCAGGGTGCTTCGGTTGGTTTGGAGCTGATTGATTTACTGGACGTATGGAGAGTTGCAGGATTATGCTATAAACTGATTGTCTTGACTGTCGTGTTAAAAGTTGAAAACAAAAATCCCCAAAAAAACATTCCCTAAATAAACAGGCCAAGATTTCATACCAATGGGGTATTAAACAAGTTCATCACACAACAAAACTAAGATTAACCAAATACACAGTGGTTAAAGACTGTAACCCCGTGGTGTCTACCACGCTCCACACTCACTGCAGCACACCTGCCTTTAATGAAAGGTTCCCGAGAGGCCACGTTAGGTGGCGCATTAAACATTTCAATGGAGAATTTTTACCCATGTGGTATTAGTACTTCAACTAAAGCAAGTAATCTGAATACCTCCTCCACCAATTCAGCTTTTATGTACAGAATATGCTGACTTCACAGTGTATGACGGGTTGTTTAGGTTTAGACCCACCAGCAATAACCAGGAAAGAGATGTGAACAAGAAAACTTTTCTGGACTTTTTTCGTTGTGATCTTGATACTTTAAACTAATTTAAGAACATGGGTGCTTTTCCCTCCGCTGGTCTGTTTTGTATGGATGTAAAGCAAGGGTTATTTGTGAGAAGTGGAGCACTCGGCACGCAATTTACACTCACACACCTGCTTTCCCTGAGGCCAGCTGTGGCGTAGAGACAGCTGGGTAGCTGCCACAGCATTGAAAGGAAGCGTCAGTATTTTCTTTTCAACCCATCAATCAATCGGTAGTTTGCATGCACGACAGACCTGTGCGTTTACTATGAGCTGCCAATAACAAGTGTCTGTCTGACAACAGTACGTGCATAGTCTCAAGTGTCTACATAGCCCTGTACTGTTTTTATACGATACATATATGACGTATTTCTGTGTTTATATACAGTAGAACAGCAGAGACGCTGGACACATGCTGATAATACCTTATGCTCTTGTTTTTTTTATTAACTTGGCATATAATATGATGGCAATGTATGGGATGTTAATGCTATTTTAAGCATACATGAAGGAGAGACAATGCACACAAATAAATCTCAGATCTCATGGAAATGTTTGCGCACCCCTCTTGAGTGTTTCTGAGTCATTACTATGCTGGTCATTTGAGGATCCCTGCGCCTTTTCACAGTGTGTGTGCAGCTAGAAGCACGTGCCTGCCAGTGGTGTGAAGGGGATGAGAACTGATAGCTCTATATATAGAAGTATATGTATGTGGAGGCTTAAGGCTGGACTGTGCAGGAGAATAGAGGCTCGCCGAGCATACTAGCGAGGGTTACAGAGGCTGCTCCATGCACGCCATCTATTATCTGCGGGTGTGTATTCTTGTGCTCCTATCTTAGTGAGGACCGAAATAAGGTTCAAACCCTCCAAATGAGGTGTGTGTGTCTTTGTATGTGATTGGTGTAATCTGAGCGGCTATGGAGGAAAGAGGGGGGTGGGCTATAGTATGACTCAGATTGAAACAGCTGACTATGAGTGTGTGTGTGTTTGTGTGTGTGAGGGATGGTGTCAGGCCCGAGCTGTCAGACTCCAGCACCATCGTGGTTGCCCCGAGATATCAGCATCGTGCTCTGTTACACAAGAATCTTCTCGTTATTCATTGTGTGTGTGTGTGTGTGTGTGTGTGTTTGAATCTACTGTATATACAGTATCTGTGTGTCCCCTCTTCCTCCTCATCATCACTTTTCCTTCTCATCTTGTTCTTGACTCCTTTCCCCCGTCTCTTCCTCCACATCTTCCCGAGTTTACTTTTTCCAAACATTTCAATCCTGAGGTTTCAGAGCGCGGCAAACAGAGGCAGGAGGAAACTACAACGTGTAGAGAGAGCACACGGAGCACAAGATCAAGCAAAAAATAACAAGGCATCAGGTGTGCAGCGCTCTGAGCGTAGGCACATCATTGGCTACAAGCAAGCACAGTGGCAACCTTAACCCTCCTTACTCAATCTCGCTCTCACAAAACCTTTCTTGTCATATTATTTGTCATGTGACTTCCACATGGTAGGGAATACAAAATGTAACACCAGAGGCCCTCAAAAAAAAAAAAAAAAAATCAAGTAAACATGAAACATAGATGATTCTGTAGTAACATAATTTGTTTTTCACTGCCTGAAGTGGGTGTGGATCTCCTTGTTGGAAAACATCACTATCATTACCATCACTGTTACACCTCTTACTAACCCTGAGGCAGAACGGCTGCTTTTGATTGTTGATGTACCAGGTACGGAGTTTACTGTTGCAGTGGATTTGTTTTTACCTTTAGCTCACACTGAAGTTCCTCTCAAAGCCTGATATGGACTGTTTACTCAGATAAATATATTTAAATGGAATATAGTATAATAAGTATGTTTTCTTTAGTGTAAAATCACCTGAAAACAAGAATCATGTTTTTGTTACCTTGGAATGAGCCTTTTACATCTACATTACATAGGGAGCGGGTCCTTGTCTACGGAAATCACCATGTTGTACTGCCATGTCTCAACAGTAGCCACATAGCTCTAATACAGAGTATGATACTGATGTGTTGCAGAGAGTTTATGGCTCTTGTTAATTTTTAACTCTTGTCCCTAGCTGGGCTTTTACATGTAGACCTAAAATGTTATTAAATATATACAGCTTAAAACACTGTAAAACCACAATACACTATAAACATGGAGCACAATAAAATACATAAACCACAATCCACATACTACAGCACATATACCAACATATCCCACAGTACATCTACTACAATAGACATACCACCATACATATTCCAAAGTACACATACCACAATATACCAAAACACTTACACTAATACCCCTTAAAAGTTGGAGCGCCTAAAGCTAAAAGTGGATACAGCTCTGGTTTGCTTTTAGCCAGCACTTGACCTCTGTTATGAAGGATTTTAAATCTGTAATCAGTTTGATTTCAGTTGGTAGATAGGGCCGTTCATGTTTTCTTCTCAGCTGTTGTAATTGGCAGCCCCTCTCCACGCCAAAAGTGTTGGAAAATTCTGTGTTTCTGTGTTTACATCAGCGGGTCTGTTTTGGGGAGGATGAGAACTCTGCCGATAATTTGGCTTCTTGTAAGAATCTCCTGAACATCTTGATCTGATGTTATCAGAGAAAAAAGATGACCAGACATTAAGTTATTAGAGATAAAAAAGTGAGCACACATTTGCACGTGCTGGGCCAGCAGCCTGTCTGCGACGAGCCGAACAGCTGAAGAGAAACATTGTTTTGTAACGTGAAACTGCTTTATTCTGTGTTAAAATCAGCGGGCCCGTTTGTTTTGGAGAGGATGAGACCTCTGTGGATAATTTGGCTGCAAGTAAAAACCTCCTGAACGTCTGGATCTTAAGTTATCAGATAAAAGGCGAGCACACATTAGCAGGTGCTGGGCTAGCAGCCTGTCTGCGATGTGTAGCTGAAGAGAAACACTGATTTGTAACGTGAAACTGCTTTATACTGTGTCTTTACTGGCTTTAATCACAGGGTCTGTTTGTTTTGGAGAGGAAGAGACCTCTGTGGATAATTCAGCTCCCATTAAAAACCTCCTGAATAATGAACACTGAAGGAATTATAAC
>JAPZEB010000006.1:17212247-17224468 GCA_029783705.1 Chaetodon striatus
GGTATGTCATGTTTTATTCTGTAACAGCATTGTGTATGTACACCATGTGCTCTGTCTGTTGACCTGTCTTTACTCCAAAATCCCAAATATCTCCACACTGCTGATGTATTCCCCATTTAATAATGTTATCCTCATCGTCTTTCTCTTGGCTGCTTGCCATCTGCCTGCCACTGTTTGACGGTGACATAGACTTTTAAAATAAAAGCGTATCCTAAAGATGATGATATGGATCAATGTTTTCACTTTGCGTTGGTGATATTGGATCATTGATCATTGAATCGATATATTGATTCAGACTGATGGATTGTTACACCCCTATTGCCCAGCCACTAAAATGTAAATGCAGGCCTCTAACCTGCTATTACTCACAGATCGATATGTTCTTATAAGTACTGTAAGTCTATGTGTATGAAGTACGGGTGTAAATCACAAGTTTCAACATAATACAATATTATATCAATTCTTTGATTCTTTGGACAATGCAATATTTGGTGATATCACAAAGTCCGCCGCCATACAGTTTTGATTTGATTCAGTTCAGGCGCCTGCGATTAATATGAGACGATGTCAGTGTTTGGAAGGGGGTGTGTTTATACAGAGACAGTGACACAGGCATACCATGGGAATTTCAAAATAAAGGTGTATCTTAAAGATGACGATAGGTGATGTTTTTACTTTGCATCGATGATGCTGGATCGTTGGTCATGTAAAGATATATCAATCCAGATCGATGGACTGTTACACCACTGGTATGACCATGATCAAAAATGACTGATTAAGCCTTATGATAACTAACTTTGTAATTTTTTACGTCATATATAGTTTTGTATGTTATGTAAAAGCATATGGTTTGATGTAGAGGCAATATGGCTGTGGTATGTATGTATGTATGTATAACCAAAACAAAGTTAAGCAGTAGTGGAACCTCAGTAGTGACTTGGCGACATGGACACTACTCAGTACATTCTGTTTTTATTCACTTGTGTGTGTCACAACACGTTGGAAGTGTGTATTTTTAGCTTGTTTTGTGTACCTGTGTGGCCAGGAAAGCTTGCTTTAATGCATTGTCGTGGATTTGTAATAAAACTCTCTTTAACCACGGACTGCACTTCAGTTACAGAACGTCTCCTTTCTTTTATTTTGCTGCTTTGTTGTTATCTGAGATTTTAATCAAAAGCCAGGAACATGGTCTTACTGGTTTGTCTACATCTGCTGCTGCCTGCATGCTCACGACTGGTGTATGATGCCTCTATTTCACACTGTTCTTTCAGCTGCTTTTTTCCTGGTATTAACCCAGAAATAACACAATAACAATGGGCACGTTTTTGTACTAATCAAGGAATTAAGCAGCTTTGCTAACTTTGGTTCCTGGTACCTCCTGCGGTAAGTTTGCTGAGCATTAGAGGCCCTGAAAGTGACACTCTAGAAACGCTCTAACAGACAAATCTATGCAAATATTCACTCTTTTATCTTTATCTCTCTGTAGGTTAACTGCTGTCATTGTCCGTGGCTTTAAATGTCGTCTGCCATGGCAAAGCGTGAGGCTGGGAGCACCAGCCCTGTGGTGCGTCAGATAGACAAGCAGTTTCTGGTCTGCAGCATCTGTCTGGATCACTACCGCAACCCCAAGGTCCTGCCCTGTCTGCACACCTTCTGTGAGAGGTAACTAACATTTGTGCTCTCTGTTTCAATGACAACTGGCAAAAGTCCTAATTACCCACACTTCCCTCGAGCTAAACCTGACACAAACCCAAGTTTCTGCTCACACCGTCTGCTACATGTAGCTTTTTTCTGGCCACGCAAAGAAGGTGGCACAACGCTGCAGCTTTTTCCCTGCCAGTGCTTATCCTCCCATTCTATTACTGGAGAATTCTTGTCATATTTACATGTCTCCTAATAGAGGAACCTCATCTATTGCAAATCCCTGGCCACAATTAAACGGCTCAGAGCACTTCTCCTCACCGACTCCATTGGGATAAGTGCATTCCTCAGCATCAGGGACCGTCAACGTCTGAGAAAAGGCTCATTGTTGGTAGACACAATTACAATTCCTCAATCTACAGTTCCTTAGAAAGATGACACCCCCTCAGGCCATACTTACTGGGGCCTTTCCGTGCCGAGCGAAGCAGAGGAGGCTTTTGGAAAGCTTGTTGTGGGTCAGGGTGGGAGGATGGAGAATGAAGAGGGAGGTAGGTACAGAGGATAACTGGGATTATGTTTCAAACTGGTTTACTTCTATGATCAAACAAATATTTATGGAATAGTTTTGAATAGCCACAGAGAGTACAGGATAAATCCTTTTTCCAGGCAGTGTGAGGGGCATTTGCCCACCGGAGGGCAAGTTTAATCCCCGGTTTAACTGGATGGCATGTGATCTGGAGCCCTGCTGAGGTGAACAGATTTTTGTCTGGAGCTATACATGATGTTGCCAGACAGATGTTTTAACACTGGATGGGTTGATGTAGTTTTAGGGGGTTTAGGGCTGAGCTGGCAAACTCACGCTGGGCCTAGTCTGTTTGGTACGGTATAGTGTCACTTTTAATTCTACTCCCCGTTTTACTCTCTCTGTGATTATCCAAACTGTGTGCTTATTATTCAGAGATCAGGATGAGTTTGGCATGGGTTGTGCAACTGTTTCAAATGATGCCAAAACAAGTGACATCTTCCTACAACAGTGGCATGTGGTGACTTGTGTGTGTGTGGCACGAACGCTTACAGTTTTAGTAATTGATTATTATTTGTTAAGTTTTATTGCTGCTTTTATCATTGTAAATAAAATACATGTGTTTTAGTATTTTCTGACTTTTTATAAAGGAACAATATTATAATAATAATAAAACAATATTGTAACAATGAACTCATTCAAAAGCACATGCCCGGTGCACAGTGCTGTGGGTCCTCATAACTTGGTGCAGGTGACGGCAGGAAACATCAGACTGATAGCAAATAAGCTGATACACTGCACACAAGAGGGCTAAATTGCTTCTTGTTTCAATTTAGTCTTCACTTGAAATGCTACAAGCAACGTGTTTTGCCCATGGCTTCATCGGGTATGTTATAACATACAATACACAGGTGCTGCAGCCTTATTAAAAGCACCAGTGCATTGTGTGCTATAACAAACTTGATAAAGCCAATGGTGAAATGCATTGTTTGTAGCTTTTTAGGTAAACACTAAATTAAAAGAAGAGGCAATTCAGCCCTCTTGTGTGCGGTGTATCTGCTTATTTGCTTTCAGTATTATAACAGTATTATATAAAAGTATTCACCATGAATGGATTACATGCCTAGGGGCCCAAAGTGTCAGTGCCCCCCCAGCCTTCACCTGCAAAATGTTGCTCAAAGTAACAGGTGTTGACCAAGACAAGACTCAAAATGACCAAAAAAAATGATGAAAATGAACTGCAAAGAGACACAAAATGACTACATCAAGGTGCAAAACAACTACAAAGAGACAAAAAACAACCAAAAATGTCACAATATTTATATAAGAGATATTAAACGACTACATATGCCATACAATTTTTCTTAAAAAGTTCAACAGGATTTTTTTTTTTCAAATGTTATAACACATATAATGAAATGCATATTTGTCACATCCTGTCAATGTAAAGTTTGCGAGGTCAGAACGAATGGAAGGATTAAGCAGGAACATATTTGTCAACATGAAAAGCTGTCTAAAAGGAAATGTGTACAATATTAAAAACTAAGTAATATATGAATTAAAAGTGCTCCAAGCTTGAAATCAGGCATTGGACCTGAAAATGTTACTCTCTTTGAATGTACAGGTATACTTTTGTATAAGTTAACAAATAGTAGTGATGTAGGGGTGGATAATGTCCAGAATGTTGTATCACAGTTAGGGATGAACGATATTATCGGCACATCATCGGTATTGGCTGATAAAAGCTCTAAGCTCTGCCGATTATGAGCAGCCGATATGTCACCTTCTCCTCCGCGGCCTGACTGTGCTTCCCTTGACGGACTGTTTCACCCTGACGGCCCCGGTGCTTCCTCCGCAGGCTCCACTGAACTCAAGCTGCCCGTCAGACCCGCTGCTTCTTCCCACTTCAACCCGAATAACAAACCGGTGCTCAGTTAATATTGGATGAAAAATGTGCCAAAAGAAGCAAAAAATGCATTTATGAAAAAAATTCAAAATGGAGGAAAACTTTTCTCGCTGCAAATGGGCGTGGCTTATATCAGTCTACTTGGTACCATCCAAGGGATACACTGTGCAAAAATTGTTTGGATAGGCCTCACGGCTCATGACATTTAAGCCAAAAAGTAAAACACGTAATAACTGATCATATAATGGCGCTGTTGGACCCATTTTAAAATATGTTAAGCAATTCCACATGGGCCACCTGTCAATCAAATTTGAACACTTAAGCACTTTTAGTTTTTGAGATATGAGCTTTCAAACGTTGCTCCCATTGACTTTCCATTATAAATTTGAATGCTTTAAAAAATTATACAAAATCACTGGAATATGTTAGAGATGACAAAAGTAATAGCATGCATCTCCTTATGGGGATGTACAATTTCACATTGAGACGAAGTTGATACGACAAATCGTGTTGAATTTAAGAAATATGGAACTTAATGAGTAGTATGGTGGTGCTTCACTTATGGCCACAAGGTGGGGCTATAGGCACCATGTTTCACCATGTTGTGCACATTGACATGGAGAACTTGTGTACCAAGTTTCATTTCACTGAAAACAACTGAACTGTAGAAATGTCATGTTATAACATTACAGTAGCGCCCCCTGTGGGTAGGATTGTATCAAATTTCACACAATTGTGCACTGTCATTATATGTATAAGATTCTCAAATTTGGTATCGATCCGAATCAGCATTGAAGAGTTATGGCTAGTTAAATGCATCAGGCCACGCCTTCAAAAGTTTGGTAACCAATTACAGACAAACGGTAAGTGATACCAAAAACGAAGACATGAGCTGTGTTCGGGATCATCTAAATATGGTATGTATCAAGTGATTTGGTGAAGATTGGATGAAAAATGTGCCACAAGTAGCAAAAAATGCGAAAAATTCAAAATGGCGGACAACATTTCAGACGCAAATGGGCGTGGCCTATATCAGTCTACTTGGTACCATCCAAGGAATACACTGCAAAAATTGTTTCGATAGGCCTCACGGTTCATGAGTTATAAGCCAAAACATAAAACACCTAATTACTGACCACATTTTTCATATATATAAATATAAGGCAACCATGTTTTTTGTTTCAGTTGCCAGCTTGGCAGCTGAGGACAGCATCAGGCTTTAGGTAATCCTATGTTTTGGCTTTATGTTTTAAGCCTACCAACAATGGTGTTGCGCAAAGAGCAACATGCTAATGTGCTGACGAATTAGGTGTTTTTAGCCAAGCTAGACCAGAGAATATTAGGTTCGAACACATAGGTGATGCCGTTCTGCTCTCATTGTTTTCTGTGTGTATGAAAACTCAACTCCTTGCTCCAGGTGTTCATACCACTGCTTTGGAAGAAGGAAATAACGGGAGTAACAGGCAAACCAGCTTTAAAAGGGACATATTTTCTTTTTACAAAGTGCTGTGCGGTGGATCTAATTAATGCTTATCTACTTAATCCAGCCTAAATGGGGCTTTAGAAACATACACTTGAGTTAAATAGATTTACATGGGCCTTGCTGCGGTCTTATTTACATATTGAATCTCGTATATTTCTGTGTAAAAATAGAAAATTGAAATATTGTGGTTTTAGGAGCAGTTGAACTGTACAGGATCAAGAGAGATGAAATGACTGATGTAGGCTATCAGTCATATCATCTGACTTTAACACAGCAGAGTAAGATAACAAAGAAGCACATTTCCCGAAACACTGGTTTATTCCTTTAAAAACTTTGCTGAGCACTCTAAATATGTGGCTTTGTAACTATGGTCCTAGGATAAAGAAGTCCATCCTGTGCATTTCACATTACATTACATGATTTATGGCATCTAGTTCCTCTTCATTGTATGAGACATGACAACTCTAGAGTGATCCAGTCCCTACCTACCATTCTGCATGCGATCTTTGGTTAACCAGATAGCCATGCCATCCCCATTCAAATTCTTCTTTCCCTGGCCATGGATTTTAAAGTGCACCTTAAGCTCCCAATCCCGCACGAAGAAAGGCTGGAAAGTAACAGAAATAAACACAAGCAGGTTATTCCTGTGCTATGCTATTTTTAGTATGTATTTGTCAATGGAATTGAGCAACAGACAGAAACAGACTGAACTTGTGGAATGTTATAGCATCAGTAAATAAGGGTCTGTGTAAGAGCTGCTCAATATTGTAAAAAAAACTGACATTACATACAATAATTTTTTTTGTCAGCGATGTATATTACAATATGAAAACTTCAGCAGATGACTTGAATAGCTCTATTTGAAAAGAATTAATTAGTCTGGAATTAGTGGTGTGATTTTGCATAGATAAGGACAACAATAACAGTAAAAGCTGAGAAATAACTTTTTACTTTGAAGACATTTCTGAGGGGGAGGAGGGGGAAATTAAGTAGTTTAAAACACTGATTGACTCACCTCGACACAGCTGTATTCATACAATACTCTTCTATCAATCCAGGGTAAAGTCAATGATCTAAAATGTCATAATAATAATGCATGTTACCCTAAAATAAGAGGGTTGTTGCTGCTGCTCCCCTCCTGATCCTTTCTCATTTACAGGTTGTGGTCGACTACTAGCGGGGGGTGCTTTGGTTGTTTATCAGACGTACTTCTCTAGTAGATTAACATTGGTGTTAACGTTACCTTTACAGCTTTGTGACTCTAAACTGTAGTTGGGAGACCTCTGGTTCCTTTAGGCTATTAGCTTTAACCTGCCTCTGCTAACTGGCTTTTGCAGTCCAGTAAAGAATGGTCAGGAGACGTTGCAAGAAACTGATGCTTTATTTCTTCTGTGTAGCAAAGGGTGTTTTCACACTTGGTCTATTTTAAATAAACAAACTCAGTCCTCTTTAAGTGGACCAAAAAGTAAACCAGCAGAAAGGGGACTCAGTTCTTCTTGTGTTCACATTGTCAGTTCATATGAGAGAGGACTCAGTTCTCTTTCTTGTCCACTTAAACTCTGATGGGGCCTCAGTCCTTTTTCTGTTCACACTATAGCCTATATATAATATATATTGATGTAGTTTTTACTTTGATGTGGCACTGCAGTGTGGCTATTAACTTAAAACTGTATGAAAACCTTAGCATTTCTGTTGTGGACAGTTGCCGTTTGATGTTTTCCTCCTTTCATATCTGGAGGAGTGCAGTTGTTTCATCGTCAGACCAAAGTACTCCTTGTCCACTGGTTGTGCTGTCGTTACCTGTGGCCATGGTTCTGTTGCGTTTATTATGCATCCCACTGAAATAGCGTGTGATCTGTCTACGGCAAGCCTGGAGGACCTGGAGCCTTTTGTGTTCACAAGGCACAGGTTAAGTGAATCGCACTGCAGACTTGAAGCGAACCAAACTCAGACCACGGTTCGGTTCGGTTCGGTTCGGTTCAGAGGGGTCTGACTTCTCTTTTAGTGTTCACATTTGCACAAAAAATTCCTGAGTCACCGCTCTGAGTCCGCTTAGAGGGCTGAAAAGGACCAAGTGTGAAAACACCCTAACACAAACAACGCCCTTCTTACAGTAATTAAACGGGATCTTGAGCTTATCGGCACACTTTGTTTACTGCTGTGGCTTTGGAAAAACATCCCCTTTCATTGTGTCTGTGGCATTTGCCTGCCTGGTTACTGTACTTTTCTACACAGAAACAGACAGGAAAGTTTGATTTCCCGTAACAAACGTCACCAGACTTTAGCCCTATTTACACAGAAATGGCGCTACAGTGCTACTACAAAGTTCCTTCTTCATGCTGCCTTGGCATTTTTACACAGAACTAAACAACAGCAACATCATGTCACTCCAGTGTGTGATTTTAGACAACATGCTGGCATCGTGAAATCAAGAGGGGTGACAATCCTAACATTTAAAACAACAACGTCAGCCTCTAGCGTGACATACAAAATCCGTGTTGGCAGCGTTTTATAAACAATTACAATTACATGTCATTGTAATTGTTTTAAAAACAATTACAATGACATGTCGATAATCATTTATCATCTCTGTTACATGGCAGCAGATATCTTCCGCTGCTTTGAGGGTAAGGAGCTCCTGGACCTTAGCATTTCCCATACTTGCAGACATATTTGGCTGTTGTTTTTCTTCCAGTTTGCTGCTAACATCTACTTTTTAAATCTCTTGCAGCGGGTTGCATGCATAACATGTTGTCCAAATGTCACACTTGTCCCATCCATGATCCAGTCCTGCCGGCTGTCCTGTTTATACAGACATCATTTCTGCGCTGTTACTACCTCAGTTTCCAGTTTTAGAGTAACTGTGTGAGAGCGGAGCAGGATGTGAGGGTGGAGGTATGGAATGTCTGGTAATAATGTAGTGTAGGTGGGTTTTGAAGTTAACTGCAGTAGACTTACAACTCGACTCCACACAGCTCCCTGTCTGCTCTGCAGGTCTGGGGTCAGCCTCACATGGTCAGGTGTAACCATAGCAGTGCCCATCAGATCCCACTGTGAAGAACTAGAGAAACCCAACCCTGCAAAGCAGAATATACCTTTAAGGTACAGCATTTCATAATCAGAATCAGAAATACTTTATTGATCCCCAAGGGGAAATAAAGTATTTCTGATTCTGATTTACAACAACAGTACAGTACATGCACATTATAGGACATTACAGGAATCCCTCCAACTATTTTGTCAATGAACAATGCAATAGAACAGGCTACTTACTACCCAAACTGCCCTCAAAAATCTCTGAATTTAATCTAATTTTACTTAAAAGTAAAATACACATCAACTAACATAAACTCCAGCTACTGTCCGCTGTTTAAATATTAGGTCATTACACTGAATTTGACATGTGGGTGAGCTAGAGTTGAATTGAAATATGTTCCCCATCGAGTAGTGTTTCCCTCCTGCTTATGTGTTGTGCCACCCTGAACGGTTAGGTTAAGGTTTAGGTAAGGGGAAAACACAAAGTGATGGGGAAACAGCCTTTGACACAACACCAGCACTAAAGCAATAGCTCAAAAAGGGGAGGCAGTGTTTGTACACAAACCAGGACGCACATAGCACTGGTGGGGAAAAGCATCATTCTCATCTAACAAAATATAGTGTGCAAAGCAACGGGTGGTCATGGCGAGCTGTCATGCTGCACTGATAAAAAATGAATTGATCAGCAAAAGGGTGAATGACCCACATTCTTAAGGAAGCAACATGCAGTTGCTCATCGGCAAAACACAGGCAGCACCAACAGTATCACTTACTTTGGTCGGTGTGTTACTCAAGAAAATACTGGTGATGACAGCTGGAAAAAGGAGAAACTTGACACCAGGATCAGACAACTACCAGGGCAACAGGTCAATAAAAGGCAGAGCCTCCATCTCCAATCCAGTGGACATAGAGATATTAATTTATGCATATGCTGACTGTGCACATTTCTCCTACCACATTTATTCTCTCCTTTTTGTTTTTTATGTTTTAAATAGAGCCTGAGTCAGAATGGGAAAAAGTGTCAGTAACATAATAAAGTTTAAATTCATCAGTACGCCATAGTCTACATTACATTCAAATATATTGATTCAGCTTTAATCTGAAGGGGACAAAAACACAGGGGCCACCAACTAAGATGAAAAAAAGCTGAAGATATAAAAAAAATATATAGAAATTAAAGACATAGACATAAGTTCACAAGCTGATCCAGTAATAAAGTGGTTGGTAATTTGTACTTGAAAATGTATGGAGGTTAAAATACAGTAGATTTTAAATTATAGACATTTGATTAAGTCTTGGTCTCAAAGATATTCTGTGGCTTCATTTCAGCTACTTCAACAAAATAATAGCTTAAATTTAAATATTGTTACTGAAATGCAATCATGTTCAAACACAGTCTGGGGGGTGGTAAGTCTTGATCGCCAGCTTCTTCCATACATGTTCAATCAGTTTTTGCAGTGTGTTTTGGATCACTGTCCTGCTGGAAGGTCCACCTGTGTTTCATCCTCACCGTCCAGGTGAATGGCAACAGATTCTTCTCATGAAATTCCTAGTACATGACCATTAATCTACTCTTTGATTATTTGAATTCTGCTGCTGCAATGAGAAGAGAAACAGCCCCATACCATGATGCTTCCACCTCCATACTATACTGTAGGTGTGATATTTCTAAGGTCATATGGAGAGACATTTTCCCCCCAAACTGTAGAAGAAAAGGTACATCTTGTCTTGTCTGACCACACTAAAGTTCTCCCAGTAATCCACAGGCTTCTCAAAATGTGTAGCAAACTTGAAACAAGCTTTTGGGCAAAAATACAATGAGCCATGTTTAAGAAAAAGTGTTTGAATGGTCTAGTTAATCACCGGACTTAACTCTGATAGAACATTTGTGGAACAAGCTGATGATCAAAATTCACCAACTGGCCCCTCAGAATCTTCTAGATTTCAAGACTTGTCTGTGTGGAAGAATGGACCAAAATCCCATATGAGCACTAGGAGACATTAATGTCTCCATACAGGAAGCATCTGAAAAGCTGGCATTACAAACAAAGGCTTCGCCACCAATTAATTAATACATTTCAGTTGGCGTGATCAATTTTTTTCCCCCCTATGTTATTCCACTTTATTTCACATCATTTCTATAATCGATTAATAGATATTATACTTTCTTTATCAGTTACGAATTACTGAGTTAACACCAATGTCTGGTGTGAACTTCATGTCAATAGATGCACTAGAGATATGTTAAATGAAAAAATGTTGACGTGTTTAATACTTATTTCCCCCACTGTATGTGAGGGCAAAACCTGCTGACAAAAAAGCAGTGACTTTAGGTAGGTTAGTCCTGAGTAACAAAATAATATTGAATCCGAATTTAGATTGAGATATACAGTAAACCTCCGCTGTGACAGAGACTGAATCAATAATACAATGTAAAAACAGAGTGTCAGTCTCTGTCAGAGGGAGGAGACAGAGACAAACTCAACCAGCCAGCGAGCAGGTTAACATTAACTTTACAGGAGTTCAAGAGATCCCAGAGTTTCCCTCGTGTCAGCATTAACTAACTTAAGAGTTTTCACTTACTGAAACAGTTCTGATAATATGATCAATGGCACTGCCTGTGTTTTAGCCACCATCAACTTGTCGTCACTCCATGACATCACTCGGTTACTATTGTTAAACTGTTGTTAAACTGGGTGAAGATTAAACTACAATTCATGAACATTAACTGTGATAATCTAACCACGTTGATGTAGCTGTAATTTGTTTTGAGGTAATAATATTTTTTGTTCTTATTTCCAGTATTGTGACATTGTAACCACAATGTAAGAATTTGTAAGCACAAGCGCCTGAAGCTCAACTGTGCTTCACGTTAGTTAAATGCCATCCTCTACCACTGTAGCAACTGACGTTAATACAGCATTAACTATCCGGGACTGTGGCTACATTTAACGAAATGCTCATTGACGACAGGAGGACCTAACGTTTGCGTTAAAGTAACGCTGACCTAACGTTAGTTGACAGTAAACTTACCACGGTATGGTTTCGCCAGAGAATATTCCCGCTTCAAAAAGTCCTCCATAAAGTCCCGGTCGTCTGCCAACGACTGGCTCATCAAAATACACACGGTAACAAACAAACATGTTAATTCTCGGATGTTTTTCACATGAAACATTGGACGAAAAAACCAGAAACGTCTCAATCGATCGAGATTTGACTTAGTTACAGTGGCGACCATCTTTACGCGCATATTAGTCACGTGGTTAAAAAAAAAATCCACTACACTTCCGGTCATTACTTTCAAAATTAAAACCTCTATCAAACTTGATTAAATGCGTTTTAGTCAAACAGTGTATTCAGAATTAAGTTTATGGATCATTCCCAGCATTCGATGCCATTTGAGTCTCCATGACATAGTATGGTCTATTTTGTGTAAAAATGGGCCTACACTTCTTTCTAGAAAGCTTATGTTACATTGTTAACCCACTTTACCATATAACAGAATAACTGTATGAGGATTAATTAAATTTAAAATAATTACTACTTAAATTACAAATATAGCCTAAGTAATATAAATCAAACTAATTATACAATTTTCATCAGTGTTGTATAGCCTTATTTACAATATTCCT
>JAPZEB010000006.1:17224568-17236402 GCA_029783705.1 Chaetodon striatus
TGCTATGGTTAAGGTTTGGTTATGTTTAGGTAGAGTATGTCAAAAAAAGTGGTTAAAAAAAGTCATAGTATGTCATAAAAATGTAATTAAAATTAGTATGTCATAAAACTATGATTAAAAAAAAGTCATAGTATAGTATGTCATAAAAATGTAATTACAATAGTATGTAATAAAAGTATGATTAAAAAAAAGTCACAGTATAGTATGTCATAGAAATGTGCCAAAATACAGTGCATCATCAGTCATGTGTCTTGCTCCTGTAAGAGAGGTGGTGGGGCCTTTTGCTTATCTGTGCCCAGAGGCCCATAGTCTCATAGTCCATCCATTGTAATCATAAACTGTCAGACTGTCATAAAATAATTGTTAGTTGTGGCAAAATCACAGAACTTTCCACCACATAACTGTGATCCTGTGGTCTCCAGCTGGTTGTGTGTGAGACAAAGCAACAGTAATTTATCCCGGCTTCAGAGAAAGTGTTACAGTGGTGTTGACAGAGTGCTAGATAGACTTTTGTTAAAGCTCTCCCTTGTTCTCAAAAGCTAACGACTGCAGTTTACCAAGCTTTGGTTGATACGAGCCCGTGCGGTGCCATAAATTACAATACGGTGTTAGCATGCAGCCCGCGCAGCTGCCAGACATCCTTGTGTACAACAACAGAGACTTATCCTCGACACTGACCTCAGGTTTCTTGCAGCTTCAACCGCCAATTTAGTGATAACAGGAGCTAAAGAAAAACAACCGTACATCACATGCTGGATGGCAGCCAGGCTGTGGGCCAAGAGCGCGGTCTGGTAATCTGCATATTGCAGCTGAACTTTGCTGACTGAGGGTTTGGTTTTGGCTCGAAGGTTGTCTAATGTTAAATAGATTGCCTCCTAGGGGCAACTGAACCTGCACAACATCCTCAGCCTTTAGGGGCCGGTGGGATAGATGTGAGACTGCCGCCAGAATGAGGCCAGAATCCAAAACGCACGCTCGCACAAACATGCAGATGCAGGAACGAGCACACACGCCTCTATTCTCCCTGAAGTCTTTTGTCTCTTTGCATCTCTATTCAGCAGATTGATCTGCACGAGATTTACTTACTCAAAGAGGAAGTGTGCGTGTGTTCTCCTGAGGCTGTGGGCTCTGTGGATTGACTCGGATTCACACTTTTCCCCCTATTTGTTGTGACAGCAGCACTATTTAGGCGCTGTCTCTCAATTACTGTGATAAGGTGACAGCTCTCTCTTTAGTGTCTTCCTCTCCTTCCCTCTCCACTGTATAGCTATATTGAATATGACTTATAATCCTACACAGAACGATGCACAAGAATCACTGGCAGATTTTATACACTAATTTGTGCTTTTCTTTATTTTTCGTCTCCCTCCTTCCAGTTGTCTCCAGAACTACATTCCCCCAGAGTCTCTGACGCTCTCGTGTCCAGTGTGCCGGCAGACGTCCATCCTGCCAGAGAAAGGAGTTTGTGCTCTACAGAACAACTTCTTCATCACTAATCTCATGGAGGTTTGACTCTTAATCCCTTTTTTAATTCAAGTCAGACACAAATGTGTTCGCCAAACAGGATTTTCCACTGCATTACATGGAACAAAAGACAAAACACTGATGGAATTAATTAGGAGGTTAACAACAAAGCAAAGATTATTTAAAATAATTACAGGCAGGAGTCAAAGGCATTAGACAGACAGTGTGTGTGTGTGTGTTCCTGTATGCCTCTTATTGTGAGAACCATTCTTTGTTAAAGAGAGGGAGGACATATTTGCAGACTGAGGTCATTCTGGACAGTCCTTCCTCTTCCAAGGGGCTCTTTTAAGGGTTTGTTTTAAATGTAAGGTTTCCATTGGGCATGTATGGATGATGATCAAGTTACCATTCAGCTATAGGGAATGAAGGTATTGAGTGGAGGGTGCTCAAATGGATAGAGGTACAAGAATGTGTTTGTGTCTTGAAGAGAATGACGTCAGCAACAGACTACAAGGAAATTCCGACAAAGAGAAAGCATCTATAGGTTATATAGGGAATCAACATACTGTTACATCCCCAGTTTGATTTGATTCTGGACCTTTGTTCCCCTCTCTGCCTCCCTTTGTTTCCTGTCACCTCTAAACTGACTTCTGCCGAATAAGGGAAAAAATTAAGCTATTTAAAAGCAGCATAATGGACTTTAAACTGTTTTCGACCAGGTCCTTCAACGAGACCCAGAGTGCTCGCGGCCAGAGGCCTGCAGTGTTCTGGAGTCGGTCAGCGCTGCAGCTGCAGGGAAGCCCCTCTGCTGCCCAAACCACGAGGGAAAGGTAACAAGCCCTGTTGTGATGCCTCAGCCCAGGCATCACCTCATCAAAATTTGCCCCACCTGATCACCCTTTTTGCAACATTAAAGAAACTATCTCTGAAAACTCAGCAAGAGTGAAGGAGCTTTCTATTTTTACTCTGTCTCCCTCTGCAGGTGATGGAGTTCTACTGCGAGTCGTGTGAGACAGCCATGTGTCTGGACTGTACAGAGGGCGAGCACAGGGAGCATGTGACTGTTCCTCTGCGGGACGTCGTGGAGCAGCACAAGGCTGCGCTGAAGACACAGCTGGATGCCATACTGAGCAGGTGGAGGCTTGATAAAGCTTTCAGAATATTTCCTTCACATCAGGTGTTGGGGAGCTTAAGCATTTGGCCCAGATTTGGCATCTGCCATCAAAGAATCTCCTACACTGTGCTGCACCTGGCATGTCCAAATATTGGGAATACTGGCAAAGGCACATTTTCTTTCCTCACCAGAATTCCTCTTTCTACAGTTTCATGAGGAAAGTTTCATATCATCTTGTCTTGCAGGCTCCCTCAGCTAACAGTATCCATCGAGCTGGTGAGTGAGATCTCGCGCCAGCTGAATGAAAGGAAGAACGAGGCAGTGGCAGAGATTACCAGTACATTTGAAGAGCTGGAGCGGGCGCTGCATCAGCGCAAGACGGCCCTCATTACAGACCTTGAGAACATCTGCAGCACTAAGCAGAAGGTCAGTCATGTTTCAAACATTCACATGTACAGGACATGCACTCAGGCAGGCACATTTTTTGTGCACTCACTGTCAGATGCACAAAGACACACAGGCATTTTACAGACAGTCGTCGAGCATGACCTGCCACATGTCTCACATTCCTGTCAACATGCCTGCTGTCTTTTCACCTCCTCTTCTTGCTCTTTTGTGTCCCTTTTTTTCCTTATCTTCCTCTTCCCTGAGCACAGGTCCTGCAGGCCCAGCTTACGGCTCTCCTTCAGGGGAAGGAACACATACAGAGCAGTTGCAGCTTTACGGAGCAGGCGCTCAGCCATGGGAGTGCTACTGAGGTGGGCCAGCAGATTGTAATTTGTACAAGCAGGCTAACAAACAGGTTACAACACAGATGGGAATCAAATGTGTTGTAGTAGTGTAGCAGGGTGTGCGCTTGGGTTTTATATATATATAAAAAAAAAATACAGAAATAGAAGAAGATGTAGAATACAATATGTGTCTCCTGCAGGTGCTGCTAGTTCAGAAGCAGATGAGTGAGCGGGTAACAGCGCTGGCCAGACATGACTTCCCAGAGAGACCACATCAGAATGCTCACCTGGATTGTCAGGTATGCACTGTTGTGTGGTCTGGTCTGACCGAGGCAGCACAGTGGTGCAGTGGTTAGCACTGTTGTGTCATAGCAAGAGAGGGTTCCTGGTTCAATGTTCTCCCCTCCCGGTTTTCTCCTGGTACTCAGGCTTCCTCCCACAATCCACAGGTCAGGTTAATTGGTAACTCTAAATTGGCTGTAGGTGTGAATGTGAGTGTGAATGGTTGTCTGCCTCTATGTGTTGGCCCTACAATAGTCTGGCAACCTGTCCAGGGTGTACCCTGCCTCTCACCCAATGTCAGATGGGATAGGCTCCAGCTTCGTAGTCTTTTGCTTGATAGATGCTAGACTGTCCTCACCACCAGTTAATATCTGTCACCATGCATCACATGGTATCAACCACAAAAATGTATCTAATTAGAGCAATAAGCTATTTTGAAGTGAATCTCGTGTGTGTATCCCGTGTGCTGTCTGCTCCAGGTGGAGACTGAAGGTCTGCGGCGCTCCATCCAGAACCTGGGGGTTCTCCTCACCACAGCCGCTGTGGCTCACACCTCTGTCGCCACAGGAGAGGGCCTCCGCCATGCAGCAACTGGGCAGCACCAAACAATTACTGTGACAACTAAAGACAAAGTACTGCCTTTATTGTTTAGCCTTACTGCCATTTGCTTTATGAGTGAACTCTGGATAAAGTAAACAATCTGTTGACCAGTGTGTTTATTTGCTGTAGTCAAATATTTCAGTGTAGTTTTTATTCAAATTCCTATTTCACTCTGTTCTCTTGTTCTTTTGCAAGCAGTTAGTTATTTTGTTTTTATTAGTAGTAGCCACTCTGGTCACCGAGGCAAGAATTAGGATTATCTAAAACAAATCTGTTGCGATGTGTTTGAAGAAAGTGCTGCAACCATGTTGGAATTGCTTGACCAAGTTATTTTTTTTATTCTGTAATTGAATCAGTGACCTCTCTCTGCAGGATGGGGAGTTGGTGCGGACAGGAAATGCTGTGTTAAAAGCAGAGATAACGTCTGCTGACGGGAGCCGTATTACAGAGGCAGAGGTGGTGGACAATAAGAATGGGACTTATGAGGTGGGCTACACGTTACGCACTGAGGGAGAGTACTCTTTCGCTCTGCTGCTGTACGGCCAGCCGATACGGGGCAGCCCGTTCCGCCTGCGGGCGGTCAAGCCCTCGGACGTGCCACAATCTCCAGATGACGTTAAGAGGAGGGTGAAGTCTCCCAGCGGGACAGGGGGCCACATACGGCAGAAAGCAGTGCGTCGGCCCTCCAGCATGTACAGCACAACCAAGAAAAAGGAGAACCCCATAGAGGATGAGCTCATCTACAGAGTGGGTAAGACAGATGAAAGTATCATGTAGTCATATGCAGAAATCACAAAATGTCCTCCATAACAACAGCCTGGTGGTTGTTTGTATGTTTTATTCCCATAACCACAAATCAGGAAAACACATCACTGCAAACTAGTTTTCCAATCCCAACAACAAGTTTTTAGATTGACATCTTCCCCCTCTGGGCAGCTTCTGTTTTTCACTTCATGCCAGCAGACTGCAGAATTAAAATCAACTTGCTGTGACTTGACAGAGGAGGTGACATCAAGAAAGAAACACTGCATTCACAAGCTACAGTATTTTGTCAGAAAGCAAAGCAGAAAACAAATATGGATGTTGCGGAAAAAAACGTAATAGGGAAACTTTGGTGTTCGCTCACTTAAAATGTTGACACTCAGGTTTCCATGCAAAAATAACCCCAAGAAATAAATCAAGGTTCAACATTCCCACTGTGAAGGATTACATTTCTCATGCAGGTCTTTCAAGTCTTTGCAAGTTCATTTTTGAACTGTAGTGACACCAACCGAAACCTGTATTTGCCTGGGAGGTAGAAAGTCAATCCAGAAACTTAAGTTATGCTCTGAGAAATGATCAGCAGCATAAGCAGTTTTTCATCCAAAATCCACTGCTATGAGCCTTTAAAGCAAAATATTACACACTGACACAAAGGTGAAAATATATAACGGCACATTTACTGAGTGTGTAACTGTTTATTTGTCAGGTTCCCGGGGCAGAGAAAAAGGCGAGTTCACGAATCTGCAGGGAATCTCAGCCTCTTGTAACGGCAGAGTGGTGGTGGCTGACAGCAACAACCAGTGCATACAGGTGAGACAGACACAGAGAGGGAAGTGCATGGAAGCGCAGCCACGTGTGCTCTTGTGGTGACAAAATACTGTTGTAGCACCGTGATCGTGGCACGATTCACTCACAAGGGGCTGGTTTCAGGTGTTCTCCAATGATGGCCAGTTCAAGATGCGCTTTGGGGTCAGAGGTCGGTCTCCGGGGCAACTGCAGAGACCGACGGGCGTCACTGTGGACATGAACGGTGACATTGTGGTGGCCGATTATGACAATCGATGGGTCAGCATCTTCTCCTCTGACGGCAAGTTTAAGGTGAGATCTCAAAGCTTGTTATTAAACAGAACTAAAGATACAGTATGCCTAATTTAAAGGAACAGTGTGTAGGATTTAGTGGTGTCTAGTGGTGAGGAAACCATTTGCCAAGTGTGATCTCCCAATTATAATTCCCTCATTTTCTTTATGTCCCTGCTTGAATCATTTTCCCTCACAGAATAAGATTGGTGCAGGCCGGCTCATGGGCCCCAAGGGTGTAGCTGTGGACAAGAACGGACACATCATCACTGTGGACAACAAGGCCTGCTGTGTCTTCATCTTTCAGTCCAATGGGAAGTTGGTGACTAAGTTCGGAGGCAGGGGGACGTCTGACAGACAGTTTGCAGGTGAGAAGGAGGCCTCAGCGTGTAACATAAGACCCCTTTATAACACTGACTTGGAGCTCACAAACAATGGCGCCCTCTGTCAGTGAGGCAGCAGTGCCTACTAGGTTTAACAAGTAAATATGTCATGCTATTTTGCATAGGATATCACAACAGAAATATCACATGAATACTATCTGTATTATTTGGGATTTTGAAAGAGATAAAAACAGTAAAATAAAACTATCATTCTGCTCCTGGACATAGATCAATGCATCACATTACATTCTGTTTAAAAATGTCAGCCTGTATATACTTGTAGGCAGAGCCCCAGGCGATGCAGTGGCCCCCAGCTCCCCACACAAACTACGCCTATGCTGACCTCCCTACTCTATTTTCTTCTTTGCTTATCCTTTATCTCTGACTACCTATTTTCCTTTCTTTCTGTTCTTCCTCTTGTTTTTCAATCTAGAAAAACTTGGCCCAAACTTTAATAAATCTGGCTCAGTGTTCAGTAAGTACTAAGTGTGGCCTTGCTGCAACCTTAATCCCACAGTGCGGTGCCCTCTGTCTAACCCGACTCCCCTGATCATGTGTCTGCCCTCCTGACAACTCAGATTGTTGACAAATCGAAGCTGTGCTTGTACAATAATAATCAGAATCACAAGTACATGCCATTGTAATAATCACTTACTATTACAATAATGAACATTTTGTCATGTGCGTTGTGTTTTATTGTCTAAATGGCTATGAAAAGATCAATGTGAATGATTTTCACTGCGCTGACTCCAGTGCCATGAAACTAACCGATGTTTCCCCCGTTTGCTACGAGACAATCAGTGTTTGGAGCTACAGAGCTCGTTAGTGGGTGACTCAGCCAATAGGTTTTCACTTCACATAAGTAGATACTCATGATACTCTGTGTTGTAAACCATCAGTGCTGAGGGTGAATCACAGGGCCTTGAGCCTTTCTATTTAATTCAATTTAGAGTTTGACTAGTTTTGGCATTCTGAAGAAACAAAAAGATTTTGTGACTCAAGTTGAAGCACCTAATGCATGAAAAGAATGCTATCAAGCTACTCCAGGCAAATCAGAACAGCTAACCATCTGATTAAACTGTTTCGTAATTGCATCTTTAGGCACCACTACTTGAAAATTGTCTTTAAATAGCCTACTAACAGCAAAGGGAATAATGCTGCCAACTGCAGGAATCAGTTTCTGTTCAAAGTACAGCAAATTCCACATTATCCTCCCTCTCTCTCTCTTCTTATCCAGGTCCACACTTTGTTGCAGTGAACAACAAGAATGAAATTATTGTGACCGATTTTCACAATCACTCTGTAAAGGTAAGTGTGTGCTTAGTTTGCTGCGTTTTCTAGTACTTGCTGTTATTTCCCTTTTTCCAGTTCAAATTACCTGAGTGTCACAATTCCCCTGAGTTAATTGAAGGGTTATTTAGATCACCTGTTGCACAGGGTGTGGGGACTGACTCCTAATTGAGAGCAGCTTGGTGCATTTCCCCACTGGGCCAATCATTGTGTGACGATACCCATTCTTAGGGCTTAAGAGAGGTGGGGAATTGCACATCCAGGGCATTCTGATCCTCAAGTTGACGCAGATGTCATGTTAGCAGTTATATTCAGCCAGAAACTCTGGTCTCTTGGTCCTGTGGAGACATCTTTGCTGCCTTTTGTTGTTCTGGTTGAGCGTTATTTTGAGCATTCTGAAACAGAGGTGGAGGGAATATTAAAGAACACCTTTCCACACGATTACCTGCATCAGAGCAGTTCATACTGCTATTCATGCGAGGGTTTTTGTTTGTTGTCCTCATTTGTGGATGCTTTTATGTGCCATTTAGTGGTAGCAAGACCACAATGCACTAATCCATGTAAAAACAAGATGGCAGCCACCTCTGCCAAGTCAGTCTGCAGCCTATTTTGACACAAAAGTGGACAAGGTCAAAAACCTGATCACATGTTGTGGTTGAAACTTGTTTATTTCTGATTAGTAATGTTTGTAGTTTGATATGGCAACAAATTTGACCAATTTTAGCAATGGCAACAAGCCAGGACACTGTTAATTAGGAAGTACTTGTTTAGTTTTTTATACTTAACGGGTACTACTAATCCCAAATAGCTAGGAGAAATTAGAAAGCATACCAAACAAAAGTGTGGGTCTCAAGTGGATATAACCCCTAACCCTATATGTATATATACATATTTGTTTATCACCAAAGAGACATTTGTACGTTATCATTAACAAGGCTTTTTTTCTCTCATGAAGAATCTTGTGAGATTTGTTTTTTCAAGTAAATATATTATGTTATGGGAGCTGGTTCTCAGGCTTCTCCTTCAATCAGTACTGCCACAATAAGTATCAAAGTGCACATGGAGATTAAGACAAAATGCATGTGTTTTACTGACTTCCTGTCGCAGGTGTACAGTGCAGATGGTGAGTTCTTGTTCAAATTTGGCTCTCATGGTGAAGGCAATGGCCAGTTTAATGCTCCCACTGGTGTGGCTGTGGACGCCAATGGAAACATCATCGTAGCTGACTGGGGAAACAGCAGAATACAGGTGAGACGGGCTGTGTCCACTCTGCTGTCGACTTCACAACATTGAGATTTGAATCTATTTTAATATAGAAGGAAAAAAAGGAAAATGTTATAAAATGTTATGGAAAGGGATATATTTTATAATAAAAAAGGCCTTGAGTGTGTTTTTAATGCTAAATAGTTTGTTGCAACATGAACACTTAAAACTAACCTTTTGTGATTTTTTTTTTTATTTTTTTTTATTCCAGGTGTTTGACAGCACAGGCTCCTTCTTATCATACATTAACACCTCAGCAGACCCACTCTACGGCCCCCAGGGCCTCGCCCTCACCTCAGATGGACATGTGGCTGTTGCCGACTCCGGCAACCACTGCTTCAAGGTTTACAGATATCTGCAGTAGTGCACAACCCCCGCTTTTAAACAAGCTAATGTCACGTACTGCTTGTTGACATAGAGCTGCAACGTGCCTGTGCACTTTACAGTGGCCACAGGTTCCACAAATTAATTTCCTTTTTATTGTATATGCTTTAGATCGAATATTCAGAGCTTTAGACAAAGAAATCTGAGAAAAATGCTAACACACAAGACAACCAAAACTACCAAAGTTCAAGTGTAATTAAAATAAGAGTTATCCCAAAAATTATTGCAAGAAGTGACAGGAGTTCCCTCTCTGAGGGGAAAAAGAAATCTCAATCTCAAAACTATCTAGGTGAAATCAAGGTTAAAGATAACTAGATATATCTAAAAACTGATGGTCTCCCTTAAACTTAAGTGTTTTTAAACAAATCCCTTATGGGACAAAAATGAACTGGAAATTATCTTGTGGATCAAGGCATTGCAGCTGTATTCCTCGCAAGTGTGACCTCACCATTCGACAGCCTGCCAGTCCGAAGTTGGTGATACACTGCAATTTTTTGGGGCAATGCAGATGGGCAACACTCCCAGCGACCAGCAATCAAAGGCGAGACACGGAGGCAGAACCTGTCTCCCGGTTTCCTGATGATGCTTCGTGATGGAAATAACGATGCTCAGGGCTTTTCCTTGAACACTGTTGCATGTTGGTGCGCTCCAAAAAATGACCCTGTCGTCACTGCCTTCAATTTTCTCAACAGTACAAACACAACAGAACACATGCAGACAGGAATGTGTAAAAGGAATTGTTTCTTATTCTCATTTTGCACCTTACCACTCCGAGAAGATCCCTGCACATTGATAAAGATTTTTGTTTTGAGTCATGAGATGAGTTTATGTATATGCACGTTTTTTTTTTTCTTTTTCTTTTGGCACCCAAAGACAAGCAGCAAGAAGCACAACAGTTAATAGAACGACATGATTTTTTTAAAGGCATCTTCTATTAACCAAAACTTCTTATATCTGACCCCACTAGTTCTTGCACTTTTGAGTATTCATATCTACAACCTAATGTAGTTGTACATACGGTATGCATATTAAGGTGTACATATGGATTTGGTGTCCATGTTATTTCACTATATAGCCTACTTATTACAGCACTTAATGAATCAACACTGGAGCATATACTAATACAGTAGAAGGTCATGCCAAGTAGTAGCCAACTGAATGACTTGCAAACATCAATGGAACAAGTTGTATACACATTATTTGCTGTATTTTTTTCAAAGGACTTTAATTTATTTTTTTTCTTTTCTTTTCTACATAATTTGTTCTACAAATTATTTTTCTAATTGGTGCATTTGAACTGTCTCCTCTTTGCCAAACATCTCCGTACATAGGCCTTGTAACTTGTAGCACTGAAAGCCGTCTTCTCTTTTGCTCACCTCCAGTTTAAACAGTAACTTTTCCTTCTGCCAAAACGTATCGTTGTAAGTTGTTGTTGAACATTGCACAAAATACAAAATATTATAAGAGTTATATAGTTTGCGAGAGTAATATATGCCTCTGTGTATAGTTATCATTTAACATAATCAGAAAGTGTACTGTATATTACAATCACATTCTTGTTGTAGCTGACAAGCACCTTTATCATGGGGTCTTCCAGTATTTGTACTCATTTGCTTGGTTGTTCAGTGTTTTGAAGGTTTTCCGTGTGGCTCCTCAAGGAACACATCACCAGCTAACACCAGAAAGTTTTTCACCTGTATTTTACAAACAGTCTTTCCCTGATAACTGACCTGTAATCCATTCTGTTTCCATCTGCATCTACATCTAATGGAAACTCTCTGTAATGACAGATTTAGTTGACTGTCCTCCTCCATTAATCAGACCCCTTGTGTTCCTATGGTTTTGTTTTTCTGTCCGTCTCTCACCTGTAACCGTCACTGACCCACCCATGTCTGTGTGAAATAAAGGAAGCACATACTGTATAAATGAAACAGTACATCATCCATCTTGTGTAGCCTACAAGAGGCCAGTCTTACAAGAAGTAATCACTACATTTATGTAATCAAGGCAAAGGTATGATTGTAAATATTAAAGAATTACACTATGAACTATTGTGTGAACGCTCTGCTTTGTTTAAGACTTTGGTTAATTAATGCATATGTTTTTACACAAGGTTACAATATGTCGTTTGTCGTTGTTTGTTTTGCATTTTTATGTTTTTTTTTTTTTTTTTTTTTGCACATTAGAAACCAGCGTGTCCACATTTTCCCTCTGAGATAAAAGTGTAAATATCAAGCTGCCTTACAAAATGGATTAGGTAGTTGGAGTCCCATCCTAACTGGTCTTTTTTTATGTTAAGGGCCCTTGCTCTTGAATGGTTATTTGAAATTGGAAAAATAAATTCATTCATTTTCCATAGCAGCTTGTCTTGTTGGGGGTTGCGTGGGGGCTGGAGCCTATTCCAGCTAACACCCTGGACAGGTCGCCAGACTATCACAGGGCTGACACATAGAGACAGACAACCATTCACACTCACATTCACAC
>JAPZEB010000006.1:17236502-17248465 GCA_029783705.1 Chaetodon striatus
CACACTCACATTCACACCTATGGACAATTTAGAGTCACCAATTAACCTAACCTGCATGTCTTTGGACTGTGGGAGGAGGTCGGAGAACCCAGAGAAAACCCACGCTGACACGGAGAGAACATGCAAACTCCGCAGAGAAACCTACCCCACCCTGGAGTTTGAACCAGGAACCCTCTTGCTGTGAGGCAACAACGTTAACCACTCCCACTGTGCCTTCAGAAAAATAAGTTTTTCCCTTTTCCTTTTAAGATTGTTGTATTTTTTGCCCTCCAGTCATAGGACAGCTTGAGAATGAAAGGAAAGTGGGTCAGACAGTAGGGGGATGACATACAGCAAAGAACTGCAGGGGTAAAGTCCATCCTGGGCCGCTACAAGGACTCAACCTACATGGTGTGACACTTAACCAAAAGTAATGGGAACTTGACTGAAGCACTTATGCCAAGTCATTTAAAATATGAGCTACATCTAAAAACTAGACCATGAGTGGACATTTAAACTTGTATCTTTAGTAGTAATGTGATGTCAAGGTCTTAAAGGTCAAGTGTGTGGGATGTAGTGGCATCTAGTGGTGAGGTCGCAGAGCTGACATTTCTCCCGAGTGCGAGTGTGTGTGGAACTACGGACTCTAACATGGTGGACTCCATGGAAGAGGACCTCTCTGTTTGTAGATATTAAGGGCTGACATTTTAAAATAACAAAAATATGATTCTTATTTTCAGGTGATCATAAACGAATGAAAACATAGTTATGAATATTATGTCATGTCTGCCAAAAGATGCTCCTAAATATTACACACTGGACCTTTAAAACATTTTATTGTGCATGTTTGCTTCATTTTCTTTATTAAAAAAAAAAAAGTCTTACTAAAGACTTCCTCCCATTACATGGTTTGTTTACTAATTTTCAGATTGAACACTAATATTCAGTTTAAAGTAATTGAATATTAGTGCAATATGCAGATATTGGCATCTTCATAGGAAAACTGTTCAAATCAGCATCTATCTTTAGAGACTTTTCTCTTTAACCCAAATGAGTCATAAAAGACTGACGTTCAGAATCTGTTACATAAGGTCACACAAGCAGCCATTACAATTTGTGCTCGTGATAATGCTGAACTGCTCCGTGTCCTCTGTTCCTAAACGTTGCCATGGATACCAAGTTGTCCCCTACAGAGCCAAGCTCCGATAATGAGTCTAATGGGTGGACATATCATTCATGTTAATGTCACTGTATCACATTGTATGGTCTACTATTTATATGGGCCGTCATTAAAACCACATCTCTGCAAAGAGACAGGGAAAAAAAAGTCACTACTGAGTCATTACCAGAGCAGGCGGAGGAGAGAACTCTGTTTTCTCACCTCCTCCTTAAATGTTCTGGCAGTATGAAAACTGAATCAGCAACGCCAAACTGTCTCAGAAGGTTAAATGAGAATGTTGGACCAGAATAGCAAACGGGGAGCAACAGCCCTCTTGAGAAGCCTCTTACTCCAGGCAGCAGCCTGGTCACTGCTAAGAGTTGTGTGGTTCAGGATGTAAACAATAGGAGCCCTTGACAAGAGCGTCCATGTATCAAAGTTCAACAACTTGGTTACTGAGGTGTAAAAAGCTGACCATCTAACAGCCAGTGCAGCTACCAATCCCAGCTGGAGAAGGACAGGATGAAGCAATTTTGATGCTGCAAAAACAGAATGTCTTCCTAAAGATAGTGTTGAGATTCTTAAAAAGGTTGAATGCCAATAATATAAAGTGTTAAATCTCACATTACTGGCAGCCAGCATCCAGAAATAAGTAATTCAGCAGGATTTGACTCATTTTGCACAGCCACTGTGGGCAAACAAATTAGATTTTAAAACCGAATTAAAGGCCAGTAATACATTTTAATGTACCCATATTACCAAAATATATAGACTGGCTGTCTCATGAAAAGACAGGTAATACCACTGAGCATATCAAGTGGATAACTGAGGCTTTAAGGAAAATAAAACATTTCTTTTTCCTCTTTTAATCTTACTGTAAAGTCTGAGAAACACTAAGCACATTTATAAAAGGTGAAAGGGCCACAAACAGGGACTACCAAGATCCACTTTTTGTCACACTTAATCAAGACAGAGCCCAAACAGTGCTAAGCTAAGTACAAGAATGAAACTCAGTGATGAGGTATACCATCTCAGACAAAACATTTATCAGCAAACACTCAAAGAGCACAGAGTTTTGCAGTCCTAACACATGAACACCTCAGACGTCTGACAGTAAACTGAAAAAGGAGCAACTTTAGATCGACTTAAGGATGTCCATTCTCAAATATTACCACCGATCATGTTGTTAAATGTTTCTTTCTTTGCTCCTCAGTAACATGTTTTGAAAAAGAAAAAAACAAAACAAAAAACAGGTCACCGTACGACCCTGTAAGATGGCAAACATCCCACTTGTAGGTCAATAACCACAGTGAGGAAAACTGCACAAACAAAAATAAAAACCCATAAAATAATCGCCTCAAATAAGACCATGTTTAAATCATAAGTTTATGAAGGAAGGAAAAATATATAGAATTGCCCAGATACATGTATTTTCACATTTAACATCAATTATGAAAAATAGAAATCACACTGACTGAACCGAGTTGGACGACAGACCTAAAAATGTCAGTACTAATTTGCAGCACCAGGACCAACTCAACCGCTAGCAATTAATAATCTAAAGCAGGATAATTTAAAGGAATATAATTAAGGAAATGCTGCAAATACTTTGTAAAAAGCAAACAAAAAACATGAATGTGTAACAAAACTTTCATTCAGCATTCCACAGGTTTACGTTTCAGCCAAGTCCACCAGGCTCTTGGCTGTTGTTGGAAGTCTTTTGAAGTTAAGCACGTCTACAGGTTCACTGGTTTGGCGACGATCTATTTGAGGACATGGCTGTAAAGCTTAATAATTTGCCGTTTGAATATTTGAAAACAGTTTGCTTTGTCTTATACCTGCTCATTTTCAAGAAGACTGATAAAATGTTTCAGATTTGTAAAATACTTCTAACAAAGCAAAATGGCACGACATCATGCCTTCAGTATCACTGCTCACAAAAAAAGCTTCAAAATGCAACTCAGAGCACTATACAGAGGAAATCGCAACTTCAAAAAATGTTTACAATGTACGGAGTTTTCAAAATTAAAAGGGTATGTGAAGGTGATTTTAAAAGGCTAATGATAAAATTATTTGTACTGACGTTAACATCCACAAAACACGCAACCCTGGAAGTCTTATATTGTCTGGGAGCTGAGATCCCGAGATGGACAATTTCAGTCAAATAACTATCAGCACTGAACTGACCGCTCTTCAGTCTAAAATTAATGAGGGAATCTTAACTGTCAACAACTATCAATGTGATAACAATGTCATATTTCCTTCAAGTTCTACCCAACAAGGCAACAGCACTGACCCTGCCTGGCAAAAACATAGCCAATATGAGTTAATGTACATCAGTATAGCATAGTGGTTGCTAATAGGATAAGAGCTGTATGTGCTCTTATCAACAAGAGCATCTGAGGCATCTGCATCCCAGCAGACACAGTGATATAGACAGCAAAGCACCTCTCCAAACCCCCCAGCCACAGTAGTCAGGGGTAAAAGCCTACAGTGTGTGTCTAGGTTGAAAGATACCAAATTTCAAAATTTCAACCTCAAAATACTGGAAAAATGAAGCTCTTCATTGCAACCAGAGTGTGACGAGACACCTGGTATTTCTTATTCTGTGTAACTCTTGATTTATAACACCAGTAAGACCAACAAGTAACAGCTCAAATGCGTACAGTACATGGCTCAAAGGCTCACCCTGTCACTTTAGCCTGGTCTGAGATAAAACCTTGCCTACGGCAAATCTGAAAACACTGGCATACGTGAGTTTACCCTTAGAGAACTAAATTTAAACACTCTTCACAGCTCTCTCAGTAATAGTGGCATATCTGCAGCCTGCTGCCTGGATCATTCTTCCCTGGGCTAAAGAAAGGATAGACCGGCTCTTCAAAGCAGGTGTCAAACATGTACAGTCTCTTCATTGTGACGGCGTCATAGAAACTTAGACGCCCGTTGTCGTAGTCCAGGTACACACCGACCCGAGGAGAGTTCCAGTAGTCAGCGACAGGGATGCGCCCATCCTCTCCGTTGGCATACAGCCGGTCCTGCAGACACAGACTCCAGTATCCTGCGGAGGGAGTGAGGCTGACGAAGCCCTTCCTGTTGCTGCACTCAGTGGTCACCCCCAGGTACCACACACCTTTGTCCTTCACATCCACCTCCCAGTAGTGCTGGCCGCTGGCGTACTGGGCTGTGGCAAGGACACCACAGAAACGGGTGAAGCGGGCTGGCAGGTCTGGCTCCTGGTTACGGACACGGCCCTCCTCCACTTTGGTGTCAAAGTCTGAGATAAGCAGGTTTGGGTGAGCCGTGTCTGGGTCTAAGGTGAGGTTCTGAGGCACTACACAGAAAGACACGGAGAGAAATTAGCTGACCTTGCTCTCAGAGTGGGCTGAGGTTGGCAGTACATTTGGATAAAAAAAGAAGGGATCCATTTTGATGTTATAGTGCATGAAATCAGGCAGATTCACAAACCAAAAAGAACCATACAGTCGACTCTATGTTAAAAAATCTCAACTGGATGCAACTACACTTCTTAATAGCAATTGATAGGATAATGTTTGTACAATTATATCAGGTAATGTCATATAATTTTGGTGAGTTTTGTCAGTACTCGACTTCACACTGCAGCACTTCTGACCGTATTTAGTGCATGCGTCTGTGTGTAAAGTAAACTCACTGGTATGCAGCACGTGCATCATCTTCTTCCACATTATAAGCTGGAAGGGCCCTGAGAAGTCTGTAAATTCAGTTGCACAATTAACCGCATCGAGAGACGTGAAAGGCTTGCAATGGATGACTCTGTGGAAGAAAAAGATTTGATGAAAAACGCTTATGCAAAAGGCTCATTTTGAAAAGTCAATTTGAATGGAATATTTATAGTTTCATTATAAATAAACAGCTGTAAGCTACTTACTCATTGAATGTCTCAGCAAGGCTCTGTTGGAAGAACAAGAGAGCAGATTTACATTACTACTGAACAAACTTCAAACAATTTCATAGTTTTGCTCATGTACACTGAGTGGTGGCTTTGACGTGTAATTCAAATAATAGTAATACATTTCGTAACATGGTTTTGAAGCTTTGGTTGCTTATTACACACCAGCAGTAACTGTCCATCTCTGACAGAAATCAAACTCCAGAAGAGGCATGTTGTTTTAAGAGTTAAATCACTTTGATGAATCAGACGGCTGATATATTATACTGACCTCAAAGCTAGATTTCCCACTGATGTGGCTGTGGATATCAGCTATAGCTTTATCCACAGCTGACACCTCTGTCTCCACGATCTTCAGGTTCTCGTCTATGACGGCCATGGTGGCCACCTCCTCAGCATCCAGGCTCTCAAGCAGGGAGTCTCTCTCGTCTAGCAAGAATTGGACCAAAGCACCAACATCCGCCTCAATCTTCTCCTTGAGTCTCTGTTTCTTCAACTGGAGGGCAGGGATGTTCAGAGGATTAGGATGAAAGATTTGATGATGATGATGACTAGAGCCCATGGTGTGTACGCTCAGTGTTAGCTGTAATGTTTCAATGCAGCATGTACCCCCAATGTTTAAACATCAAGTACCTCAAGACTACTAGATTACTACATACGCTTGTCAATGTCACCAGCTCAGAATGTGCAACAAAAAGGTCCATTACATACCCTCACTTCACTTCTGGTGCGTTCATCAGCTGTTATAACTTTTACACACTGAGACTTCTGCCAGTTGAGCTCCATTAGCCTCAGTTTCAACTCCATCTGTAACAAACATGTACATCAAGACACACCAACACAGTAAAACAAGACATGATGCTCACAAGATCACAGATAACAAAAAACACTGCAAATATTCCACATGGAGTGAATAAGACGTGTGGCAGAGGCCATAAAATCTTTGATCTCTTGGCCAAATATACATTAATAGACTAGCAAATTCAGAAATTTAGACTTACCTTCATGTCATTGACAACTTCTGGCACTGGTGCTACCTCATGGTGTCTGAAACAAGAATAAAACAAATGACCAGGCAGTTAGCAAGTAATTTTTCACACCACCACAAAACACTTTAAGCGTCCTGTGGAGTTTTCTTGTAAACAAACAGATGTTTACATTCAGTGTTGCTTACCAAACCACATGGTGTGTATCCTTAAGGTCTAACTTAAATGTCAAGAGCATTTCCTTTATTGTAAAACACTAGAAAAGCAGCTTTTTAAACATTTCTGTTTGCTAGTGCTCTTCTTCATCACTGCTTTTGTTGGCGCCTTACTGCCACTAACTGCCAATCAAAAAAATGGTGTGAATCACACAATCACACATGCACGTGCCTCCTAATCCATAACAAAAACAAGACAAGGACTCACTTGTAAAATCCTTGCTCTATAGTCCTAATGGTGATCATATCACCACAGTGTATCTTTCAAAGGACCATAGGAATAATATTCCCGAGATGAATTTAAACAAACTGTGGGTGAATGCTTTAGGAGCTATTACCTTACATAATATCTTTTATCCCATTCATTTTATTCCAACTGAGTCCATATAAACACACTTCATGTTCACTGTTGCTTAGCAATTAATTTACCCTTAACAAAATCTCCCCAGCCCTGACATTTACTAAAGCTCCTGTATTATCCACATGAGTTTGTGCAGTGATATCAAATGTCCTCTGCTCTGGAAGATATCATCACTGTTTTGATCTATATTTGGGACACATTTCCCAAATGTAGTGATAAAGCAGATCATGGTATATACGTTAGTACAAACTGAAATCGACTGGAGTGTTATACTACAGTAATTTCAACAAAAGTCGACTCTATCTTAAAACATTTAGGTCACCAGTATTTTCCCTGTTAATATGAACGGTAGTAAATGGCAATTACACTGTACACCTACTCAAAGTTTGTTTAAGACAAGGATGATTCTTAACTCTAGAAGTCAAAATTACAAAAGCCTAGTCCAACTGAAAGCACATTTAGTTATACCTTTTGCAGTCAAAAATAATGCCAACGTAATTTTTCAGATGTACTGTGTGAGGGAAAAATTAGCTTTAGTCAGCATTAGTCTGATGGAAAAACCTTAATTGTGATGTAACTGGGATAAGAGAGTTCTTGTGTGCTTGAAACCATATATGACAGTACAAAGTACCATTAATGACGATGCTCGTTTGAACAACCTGTCTGGACAAATGTACTGAACCTAAATGACTGTTCAACAAATACTGTCTTAAAGTGATCAAGTAAAGGAGGAACAAGATCTACTTGTTCTGCCTACGTGACCAGCTCAGTACTTAAAGACCAGCAAAATCTTCATTAGGTGTCCAGATTCTCGATACCTTGTGGTTGAGAGAAGTCTGCACCCTATTCAAATAGAAAGAGACCGGTCTTAGACTCTGTATGCTGATAATAATTTATTGTACCCTTTGATTCATTGTAATAGTCTGTAATAAATTATTTTTAAACAAGTTATTCTCAGTATCATCTTTGTGTTGTGTCTCACTGCAGGGAAAAGGTTTTTGCCTCAACATACGGTTAACAGTTTTTGACTTCACATGACCATTTGGGTAATACAATCAAACTGTCACTGATTAAACTGTACGCTTAATACAACTGATTATCCGTACAACAAACTGAAGGCACAATATGGTAATATACTGTTGAAGTTTAGAGGCCAGCATACACAGATAAGTTTTAGTACAACGCAGAAAGTGAAGGACATCAAGGGTAAAAAAAATGTGATGTAGCAAGACAAAATACACGACACTGACTATTTGTTAAACGCACCAAGCAGCAAAGAACAGTATTTATTGTAAACCTAATCTGGACGGGTGGCTGATGGAAACTAGCAACGAGAGGGTACATTTATGCATTAAACATATGAGTGGATAGTGGATTTATTTTTCAACCTGACAAACACCAAACCCTCCTAGAAAAAAAACGACAGTTGTTTGTGCTGCAAAATGGATGTAAACAGATCAAGAGCAAAGATTACACTGGCAAATTCTGAATTATGTTCGTGATAAAGCTATGGCTTGATGAGGGGATGGTTCAACAATTCACTGTAGTGGAAATTTCCATCTCCCCTGAAACATCCATATCACTGTTTTGTTCTTGGTGCATTCTTTGTCAGCCTTTGTCTGACCGCTCCTCCCATACACAGTCTTATACTGTATACCGATGCCCCCAGACATGTTTTTCTTTGAGGACAGCAGTGAATGTTCTGGCATACTGTACTTCCTGTACCGACAGTTTTGCTGCTAAACTTGCCCATGTATATCATCATTGCCTGAATCTACAACACCCACACTGATGTCTGTAACATTAAAGTTTGTAGTATCATAGTAAAGAGATAAACAGGTACATTCAACCCTCTCAAAATCCAATGTGCATCAATTAGCTGCAAAGCCTGTTATTTAGAATTTCTAATGGGATGGAAGAGATTATGTTTGGGATGGTTTTAAGGAGCAAAAAATGAAATAAAACAATGGTTGGTGCATTGCTGGTAAAACTGGGTGCCTCTTCACCAGAATGATTATCATACAAGGACAAAAAGACTGAGTTCTCTCATTAAGGTTTAAGTGTTTGCATTAGCATGACAAAGCCACAACAGTTGTAGCAGTGGTAAGAAAGAAACCCTCTTACCAACTATATAAATGGGGGTTTTTTATGATCAAGTGTTTTCCCTCACCCTATTTGTCTCAGTAATTAGGTTTCTAATCTTGTATGGACTGAAGTGGCCCTTTAGTGAAACGTTTAGAAACCTGGCAATGTTTCGGTCCCAGTTTCATCAGATCAAAACTCAAACCTCATAAAGAATCTGTTTTAGGTTTCAGAGGTCTAGTTGCTGTGAACACCTGTAGTTTAAGATGCATGTAAAAGCAGCTAAAATGTGGCACATCATGGTTTGGACTCCTCAGCGTGGGCACTAAGCCTCAAGCATTTGTACAGATTCACTTCACTGGCAAGGTCTACACTGCCAACCTGACCTGTGCAATCTCGGTGACTAATAATGAGTTACAACCAATCTTGACCTTAAGAAAGACGTGACGGTGATGAATTGGCGAAAGAGGAATATCTTTTTCAGAGCAAACAAATAGCTAACATAACAGAATGTGTCTATAATTTCTTTAAATAAAAAAAAAAGGTGCGAACACGACCAACCTGTGTGCTCTAGATTCCCTGCAGACCACACAGATGGGCCTTTTATCAGTCTGGCAGTACAATTTCAGCTCTTCTCCGTGTTGCTCACACTTTCCATCTACTTTAACGGGTTTAGAGGGGGTAGGACAAGACCCCAGACACTCCAGGTCGTCCAGTTTGGCCACCAGGTTCTGCACCAGGTAGTTTTTAGTGAAGGTCCTCTTGTTGAACACCTGAGAGCACAAACAAAGCAACTGAGAAAGACGCCGATAGCTGCTTGTAATCGAGGCTAAAGTCAATATTAATTTGTTCACAGTGTGTATCAATTTATTCTTCATTACAGCATCTCTTAAGTAGCCCAAACACTCAGTTACGCAAATACTGTTAGCTTGTTTACTTGCTAATAATTTACCGTTAGCTAGCTGATGCCAGTTAGCCAGCCATCATAGCAACGGTAGCCACAAAAATTCACTGCGTAGCCAATGTTATTTTTCAAAGGCCAACAGTCAACCGGCTACACTGAAGTCGCTTATGACATTAAACACCTGTTAGCAATATTGTCACAAGTGTACGAGAGATATTTCGTGGGAAAAACACGGTGGAAAATACATATAACGTGCAATAACTTACCGTTCGGCATTGAGGGCACTGATATCCGTAGTCTCCGCCATTTTCATCCCAGTGCATGCAGATACAAAAACGGCAGAAATTGTGGCCGCATTTCAGTATGACGGGGTCTTTGAAGAAGTCCAAACAAATGGCACATGTGAGCTCTTTCCTCAGGTCGTCTCCAGCTGCTCCAGCAGTAGCCATGTTTACAAGCCAACAGCAGCACAACACTGCCACAGTGCCACACTGCAGGAAGTGAAGGAAGGGGAGGGAGGGAAGAGGGCACATTTGTGGTGCGTCATCAACCCTCTTAACCAATCAGATTCCTCTCTCCCGCTCTCTCGCTCTGCTCTTATACATCTGTAATCAGGTAATAACGTTAAAAGTTTCTGGGACCTGCATTTGGAAAAGATTAAAGTCTCCTTAAAAGGGTGTGAAAACAAATTCCACCAGATCTGGCAACCCTTTATATACCACTTTTAGAAAGATGCACTAAGTTCTTCCCCTAACGAGCCTGGTTTAGATGACACAAAACATAGTCAATCTGACTTGACTTGCTGAATATGTTCTATATTTTTGTACTACAAATTATCCACTTTTACACTACTTGTACGGTTTGTTTGACTTTGAAAACCTCAAGAAAAGTAAAAAGACTAAGTGAAATCACACTTTTATTTAGAGAATTTACAGAGGCTGTTGACAGTTTCAGGTAGCCTGTATAATGTATTTCATTACATCACTAATGTATCCTATTGCAGTCTTTTTCTTTCCCATTTTCTCTCCGAGTAAGCACACAAACTTCTTACTATGATTTGCCTGTAAATATATTTAGAAATGCAAGGACATAGAATTTCATTTGGACAGTAGGGTCATGCCCCGACCAATGTCCAGTAATTACTGAACTGTCCCTAGCAATAACTTTGCCCCTCAAAATTAAATATAACCACTGTTGTCCAGGTGTGTGTGCTTATGTGAGTTGCATAAAAACAGAGCTCTTTTAACTTGTTAAGGCCAAGTCCAAGTCAGGTCCCAAGTCAGTGAGAACATGTTGCAAATCAGTTTCAAGTTTCCCATCTCAACACTAAATGTTAAAATGTAGACACAGTTTGCGTAGCTGAGACTAGGGAAAAATCAATACGTGGCAATATCATATCCACACAGTGCCAAGTATCATTTTTTTTATATAAATGATTAATATTACAAATACAAATTAAACTTTAGGAAGCATACTGTGATAATATAATCAATTGTTTTTTTGGTTCACTTGCTGCAAAAAATGGCTTAAGTGAGATAAACAGACTGAAAACTTTATAATATTAGATAAAAACAGATGATGTCAAAGTTTTACTCTGGGGACATGATTTCAGGTGCGAAAAGGTAATAAATTGCAGTATATCGCCGTGTATTTTGTGGCAATACCACGCATATTGCAACATATTTGAAATCCAAATAATATTGCATCGTGACTGAAGTATCATGATAATATCATATTGTACTTTATAGTACTTTATATTAATGAAATAATCAAAGTATGTTGCTATGCAAAGCTTGGCTTTTGCCTGCCTGTGCATTATCTACTTTTCATTTGTGCAAGAATCCATGTAGCCACATCATGAGATTTGTATGTTTTGCTTTCCAGTCTTTGTTTTTGGGTCTCATGTATGCCCAGCCTCAAAGCAGTGAAGTCCAATCAAGTCTTAAGTCCTCATTTTTTCTAACTCTGTTGGCAGATTATGAGACAGTGGGTGCCTGGGCACAGATAAGCAAAAACCCCACAACCTCTGCAGGAGTAAGACACACAATCTTTGTGGAGGTTTTCTGTCACTTTGTAGTCCTCACACATCCTTTTGTCATTTTGTGTCTCTAAATGGTTGCTTTGCCCCTTTTTAATAGTTGTTTTGTGTCAATTTGTGGTTCATTTGCACCTCTCTGTGGTGTTTTTGTATCTCCTCCTGGTTGGTAGGTGTTAATTTGAGTGATATTTTGCAGGCTGACACTCTGGGCCCCATTCAATAATCCATCCACTCCACAGTTCTGCATAAATACTGAGTAAACCAACGACAACCAGTAAGCAACAATATTTATTCTTAAATACATATACATA
>JAPZEB010000006.1:17258161-17272254 GCA_029783705.1 Chaetodon striatus
GCTTTGTAACGTTAAAGTGCTGTATTCAAGGTTTTTACTGATTTCAATCAACTGGTCTGTTTCTTCTGCAGAAAATTCGGCTCCCAGTAAAACCAATTGCACACTGAAGGAATTCTAACCGAGAGAAGTTTCAGCTGGTTGCAATCTGCAATCCTCACTGTAAGACACCACTAAATCCCCCTAAATCTTACACACTGTTCCTTTAAGATCTAGTGTGTAGGATTTAGTAGAATCTAGCAGTGCAGTTGCAGAACTGAAACTTTTCCCATCTGCCAAGTGTGTATGAGAACCACAGTGGCTGTTGCAAAAATGCGAATGGCCCTATCTAGAGCCAGTGTTTGGTTTGTCCATTCTTGGCTAATAAAGAACACAAAGGACTCCATACAAGGGACCTGCTCTATATGTAGATATAAATGGCTCATTCTAAGATAACGAAACAAAAAGATTCTTATTTTCAGGTGATTATACACTAACAAAAAACATGGTTGTAAATCTCATAATCAACTCTGCCATAAGATGCCCAGAAATCCTACACAGTGGATCTTTAAGTAAAGGATCTGAATACTTCTTCACCACTTCTTGTCATCTACTCTATAAGTCCTTTAAAGCTGAAAAACACAGAACAAAATGGGACCAGAAAGCTGCATTATCAAAACATGTTTTTCAGCGATTTTTTAGGCACATTTTTCTTTTAATGTTCCTGTTATGCAGCTGTACCGTACATTATGTACTGTTCATTCAAAAGCACTATTCCTGAACATGATGCTTGAAGAACAAAGCCCTTTTGGTTCTCATAGCAAAATGGGGCCAAATCCCTGTTCAATTCCTCCTCCAGAAAACTGGCAACATAATACATAGGGATGGGTGTTCATTGTTCTGTCCTCACCTTCCTCCTGGCTGATAGTGACGATGGGGCTGCTGAGCTCTAAACCCTCATCTCCATTAGAATTAACAGCTCTAGCAGCACACTGGACCCTGGAGCCCGCCTGGAAGTAGACTGAGTCCAATGTAATCATCTTAGAGGACGTAAAGAAGGTGTCAAAGTCCACCTCCCTCATGGGACTGGTGACGCCATCAGGGCCAGCTGGGGCGCTGATGAGCCAGCGGTAGCGGGTCAAGGTGTTGTTGATGTGCTCGCTGACACAGATAGAGCCTGTCTTGTCGTAGTCTGGGTATTTTGTGTTGCAAGCCTGGAGGATGGATAAGGAGTAGAGCAAGAGTGGGCGGGTGGGCAGCGACAGCAGAGAGATGGGAAAGATACAGCAGATGCCAGAGGACAAAAGGAGAAAGAGGTGCAGAATACAAACGAGTAAGCAACTGTTGCCAAGGAAATCCAGATGTTTCAGTGTGTTAGATTTTCTCGTATTTTGGGTCTTAAAATGTCTTTTTACCTTCGCCAAGGAGGTTATGCTTCCGTATTTAAGCTCTTAAAGTGGCTTTTTTATCTAAGAGAACTGTTCATCCACTCTACTTCACACTTGGCAGGTGTATTGCCAAGGACCCTTGGACATGCACTGAGGAATTTGGTGAGATTTGGACACACAACATATTCAATGTTACATAAACTTTGAATAAACAAGCAAGCAGCGCTCTGCATGGTAGCAGGGGCGGGGCCTTAGAGTTCATTTTTGCCACTTGGTGCTGAATATAGTAAAGGCATAAACAAACTTAACTTCCCTGGAGTCAACGAGCCTGGATGTAGTGCCACCATTTCAGCTTAAAATGTATAAGTTTGCCATACTAACGTATGACACTAATAACATTATCTCTAGCAAAATACCTTATTGAATTGATACAATCACTACAACATGATTGTATGCCTCAGTATGTTGAATGCCTCTGTGAACCAGTCAATCAGTCAAATATGGAAGTTGCTGCAAAGAAGCTACGTATTCTAAAATGTTGATGCTTCACATTTATTTTTAACCTGGCAGCACAGAAGATATATACAATCAACACAGTTTCAAGATGAGCCCAAGTGGATGTTTGTGCCAAATTTGAGGAAATTCTCTCAAGGCTGTCTTAAAACTTCTTGTTCTGCAGAATTAGATGGATGCAAGGTCACAGTAAAGGTGGACATTTGTGCCAAATGTGAAGATATTCCCTTTGACATGTTCTCAAGATATTGAATTAACGCAAGTGAGACAGATGCAAGGTCACAACAACCTTGACCTTTGTCCACCAAAGTCTAATCAATTCATCCTTGCGTCCTAGCGGACATTTGTGCCAAATTTTAAGAAATTCCTTCAAGATGTTTCTAAGATATGACATTCCTAATAATAAGACGAACAAGGTCACAGTGACCTTGGCCTTTGACAACCAGATTTTAATCAGTTCACCACTGAGTCCAAGTAGTCATTTGTACTGAATCTCCTTAATGCGTTTTTGAGATATTGCATTCACAAGAGTAAGTCAAAAAAGGTCACAGTGACCTTGAACTTCAACCACTAAAATCTAATCAGTTCAGTGTTGAGTCAAGGTGAACATTTGTGAAAATTTAAAGAAATTCCCTCAAAGTGATTTTAAGATATTGTGTTCACAAGAGTAAGACAAACAAGGTCACAGAGACCTTGACCTTAGACCACCAAAATCTAATCAGTTTATTGTTGAGTTTTTAAGTGGATGTTTCTGCCAAATTTGAAGAAATTCCACTGAGGCATTTTGGAGAGAAAGTGTTCACGAGAATGTGACGGACAGACAACCCGGAAACATAATGCCTCCAGCCACAGCTACCACCAGCATGGAGGCATAAAAAAAGGGCTGAACGTGGAGTGGATGTCATCGTGTCACAGGCTGATTAAAGCCATTTAACAATCAAACAAATAAATAACATAAAGTACAGGCATTTCATTTTTCATGGCAATAATATGATCATTAATTCCTGGTTTGTAAGAGAGGGTATGTCTGGACCATTATTGATGCAGAAACAATGTGATTGTCTGACCATCTGCCTCATAACCAGTGTTAACCAATTAATGTTGGCTGGGTTCTCTAAACTGAGAATGCTGGTATTGGCAGTGCTAGAAAAAATGCTCAAAACTTTTGTTTTTATGAGCAGTTCTCAAAAAATCTGCAAGCAGCAATACCACAGGACAAGCAATCAGCCCATTGCACACATGCATGTTTTAGACAGGCACTGCACGAGTAATTATAAAGATTGAGATGTGGGGAGGAGGGGTAGGCTTTGAACTGTTTCCATGGATATCCTTTAAAACCTGTTGACACTGAGCCTTCTGATGCAGCACTCAACGTTTCACTTTTGACAAGACCGCTTCATTTCATCCCCCTGACCACAATGCAAGGAGACACATACTCACACACAGCAGTCACCTGAGAAGCAAATGACTTAACACATCACGAAAATCCATTTAAGTGTCTCCCTGAGCTTATATTCAGGAGTGGAAGTGACTCTCCTGTGTCTGAAAGCACAAGGACTGTGGCCTACTAAACTGTGTAATATGTCTTTTAAGGACAGGCTGGCCAACTCCGGAAGGACAGCTTAACTTTGGTTGAAGAAAAGTATGGGTCCTGAGGGATAACAATGTGCCTTCTACTCCCAGAGGATGAGGGTCCTGATTAGGCCCTGCTACCTCATTACTGAAAAAGCCCACAAATTTAACTGCCATGTTGGAGTTTCCCGGGCAATGCTAGAGCGTGGTGTTTTTGTAGAGCCACTTGCAATAAAACTAAAAAGATTTCAACCTGAATGTGGTTTCAGTTTGACTCACGGTGACACAGATGACAGGGTAGCCAGCTGGTGGATGGAGGTTATCTGTTGTCCTGGAGACATCATCATAATGGAGCAGCGACACCACATGAGGCAGAGAGGGGAAGGTGACATCAGCCATGCTGTTGGTCTCCTCAATGTAAACTATCACTTTAGTTACCTGTCACACAAAAAAAGAGGTTTAAGACTAATGAGAACAGGAGGACCTCTAGCTCAGTTGATGAGTCCTGAGTCCTTGGTAGTTGCCTGCATTTGATTCCCACTCATGGCCCTTTGGTGTGTCTGATTCCCTCTATCACCCCCCTTTCCTGTCACTTTCTAGCTGCTCTATAAAAAAAGCTCTAAAAAGTCATCTTAAAAAAAGACAAAATAATAATAAAAAAAACGATGAGACCTACTGACGCAGTGCTGTTTGAATAAGACACCAAGAATTATTATCAATGAAATTACTCATGTCATCACAAAGATAGATTTACAATCTCACAATCATGGCTGATTCTCTGCTTCTTTCTTTTTACCCTTCTCTCTCATTTCTCTTCGCTTGTTTTCCTCTGCAGATAATCTATTATTTATTGTGAAATGTTTTCCTTGCTCCTTTGGCTGCAACTACAGTAAAGTGCCTCTGTTGTCTGGGCCTGGACACCCTTGTAAAAGAGATCCCTGGTCTCAGCGGGACTGACCTGGATAAATATGGGTCAAATCAGGAAGAAATAAAAAAAGTTTTTCATCTCTTCCCTTTTTCCCTCAAGCTGAAATTGCAGTAAGCCTCAGTTTGGATTTAGTGTGATTTGTTGCATTGTGGTTAGGCAGGAACATATTGCTAACCTGAGTTTCAGCCACCATGTTTTCATCAGGCTTCAGGTGGAGAGTAAAGGCTTCCCTCATCTCTCGGACGCCATCGAAAAGCACCTCCACCTCCACCATGTGTCCCTTATCCCCCTGTTTAAACTCAATGTCTGGAAACACACACATACAGCAGGAAAATCAATTTAAATGTACTTCACTAATTGAATATAAAACAACAGATCATCAAGTGCAATGTATCGTCGGAGTAATTTTTGATGGTTATGTTTTTTGTGGTGATTAAAAACAGTCTGGTGACATCAAGGCCAATTTTCTCCCCTTTTTTATTTTAGTTAAAAAAAACAACACCTAAAAAGCCCAATTCATGTTTTATTGCTTCAGAGGAAGGTATCACTTAACTAAAAAGCTTTGCAGGTTTTACATTTGCATAGTGCCAAAGGTGGTCCATCTTCTAGTGAGGTAAGTAATAGAGCTTTGCATTGGAAATGTGCTGCGCTGAGAAAATATTGTGCAAAATGAGAAATTCAACGCTGCATGATTCAAAACTGCTGGGAAATTTGAACGGTGGGTAGGCAGGTATGATTTGAATAGACTGAATGTATTCATATAAATATTTCAAGCCTTGATTAAGCTAAGAAAAGTTCACTGCGCTAAAAGCCGAGTGGACGGCGAGGAAGACTTCACCCTGCTGACAAAGCATGAAGTATGCTGAAATTCAATTAAAAATTACACGACCCTCCACTGGACTATTGCAGAAATTACCTTTCCCCACTAGGGATGAAATTAGAAATCAATGACCCTCACCCAGATAAATCCCTATGCCCACTTTCATTAATTTAACACTCCTATAGGGAGCCCTGTTTCAGAACTTTTCTTATTGCTATAGCTGCTGTAAATGCATAACATAAATCTATCAGAAAAATATCTGCAGGGCAGTAAGAACAAAGATAATGTAATGTGTGACATTTCTGGAGCAATAGTGCTGCTATAAATGTTGTTTTAGGACATGTATTTAACATTTTAAAGGAGTGCTTTTGAAGGTTTTAGCAATTACTTTTGCAAACCATGCTGGTGATGCTGTACATTTGTGGATGCATCCACTGATTCCAACTCTTGACTTAATCAGAAAAGTCTTGAGAACATCAAGTGTCATGCCACATTACTGTTGTATGATAATGTTGTTTAACTGCAGCTTGATTTTTAAAAAGCCTGCATTACTTCATTTCTACTAATTTAGGATTAATTTAAGCATAGTTTAGCTTAGGATGTGTGTAAGGTTTACCTTGAGACACAGGGTAGTAGTCCTCTCCTGAGATAGCCGACCCATCTTTGGTGTGCACGCGGACCACTGACACTTTTGATGTGTCACCCACTCGTACCACAGGGATCCTCACAGTTGCCACGGCGCCAGCTTCCTTTGGTTCACTGACACTGAACTTGGTTTCCGAAAAACGAATGATGGGCTCTGAGGTGCACAGAGTGGGAGAAAAATGTAATAAAATGCTGACACATGGTTGGATTATGGAAATAAACCTTTAATTCTGACATCCTTAATTATTATTTAAAACCATATGTGTTCAGGTATAAGTCCTGTTTACCATGTTTCATATTCATCAGCCTTAACTCCTCCACTATAGATACATTTTAAAAAACCCTGGGATTACTGCTTTTTATTTTACCATATATTACATCCCTGATTTTCCTCCCCCTCTTCATTTCACTTACTGTCAGCTGTGTCCTTGATTTTCACCAGGGTCTCATTCAGAGCTCCCACTGATGCGCCAAACTGTGAGTCGCTCCTCGGGTTCCCTAAGACCAACCGCAGCTCCTCTCCTTCCTCGTACAGCGTGTCATCAACCAGTGACAGAATACATTGCTTCTCCGCCTCGCCTGGAGTGTACAGCAGGATGGCGATGACGGGACATGTCAAGAAATTTGAGGTGAAGAAAGGACAGAATAAATTCTGCAATAATTCTTTTTTTTTTTTTTCTTTTTACAGCATATGACATCTTATTTATATAACTTTAACCCACATAACCCTCTGTTCAATTCCTCCAGAGTTTTTTGAAGCTGTTTGCACATTTTGTAGAAAAGAAAATACTGAAAATGACAGCCCAGCAGGTAATATGTGGAATGTAGTTAAAACTGCAAGCCCTTGCAATATCTGCAAGCTACTGTTGGTTTGCAAAAAAATGTGTGACAAAAAAACTGTTTCTTGTTTGGAGCTGTTTATTTAATTAAAAAGGTGTCAATTCTCAAGACAAGAGATGGATTATTTAAAAAAAAAAAAAAGGGTGAAAATGTGTGATGTGCTTGTGTGATTGATAAAAATACCTGGTAAGAAAGTGATGATAGATGTTTCTGTGTTGGGTCGCTCATCAAAGTCAGAGGCGACCTGTGCAGAGCCCTGACGGGTGTAACAGCGAACAGTAGATTTGTGTCTGATGTCACCGCTGCGGTACACTGTTGCTGTGATCTGACCGTCACTCTCCTCTCCAGTGTACACCGGCTCACGGAACTGAACCTTTGGCACTGTCAGTCAACAAGATAGTTCAGTCACATGTGAAAGAGTGAGTAATAATGTCTCCCCGGCTGTTTGGGTTGAATTTAACTGCCTGGACTGATTTCAAAAAGCAAATCAAATAGCACGGCAAAAACAAACTATGAATACACAGTGAAAGAAAAGTGACAAATTAATTGTTAAGTTTAGAAAAGCAGCTAAACTGAAGAGTAAACAAGTTCTCCTGACAAGCTGGAAAAAACATGTTTCTAAGACAGTACTTTGTAAGGTTTTTACATAGTTTTTCAGTGCCTGGGGCAGTAATCTTTACTAATAACCTTAAGTGCTATATCGTAGGCAACTGGAGTTGCTTGAGAACTGAAGAAGCCTCTTGGGTGAGAAGTGAAATGTCTTCAAAAAACTCAAGCACGTCTAGTTGCCTGCGATATAGCACTTCAGATTACCATGACCTGGATGACTGAGCATGTTCAACTTCACCAATAACAATATACGTCATTCAAATAGCATATTTATCGCAGAAAGATACAATCAAGCATGCAGATTATACAAAGAAAAACAGGAGTCTACTGCCATGCTAGCAGCTGTAAAGCTGCACTTGAGCTAAATGCTAAGGTCAGCATGCTAACATGCTCCCAATGGCAAAACTCAGTTTGGTATGTTAGCATGCTAACATTTGCTAATTATCGTTAAAGAGAAAGTATAGCTTAGGGTGATTGGAATATTATAAAACCTAAACTTCCAAAGTATAGGACAGTTTTGAACTGATGATTGTGCTAAATGAAAAGTCAAAGATCACCAAAGTGTTTGCAATTCATCCTGAGGGGCACTTGAATGTCTGTACAACATTTTCTACCATTCCATTTAGATATCCCCACGGATATCTTCACCAAAAAACTGTCAAGACATTTCACTTAAAGCAAAAAAATGTGAACCTGCTGGTGTAGCTAGAGGAAATGTCAGGGGATCAACAAACGTAGGATTCATTCTCTGGGGCCCATGAATATCTGTACGAACCGTCCTGGCTGACAGACAGTAAGACTGACAGACTGACACCAGAGCCATGCAGGATTCATGGTTAGTCATAAAAAATTAGAAGAGCAAGTCACTTACAGTCAGACACTGAGTCATTGATGAAGACTGTAGCCTTCCCAGGTTCTCCCAGGATGCCGTTCACTGGCATACGTAGAACAAGCTCAAAGCTCTCAGTCCCCTCCAGCTCTGGTTGTCCCAGGTCATCTAGTATGGTGACCCTGAACGTCTGCATGCTGACTCCAGGAGCAAAGTCCAGGTTACGACTGATGCCCACATAGTCAATGCCGGCTGAAGGAGGGATAGAGAGCAGGACGATGGGTCGAAGAAAAAGACAATGATAGGACTTTGAGTAGACCAACAGAACACTTGCAGATGATCAGCAATCATAAGCAACACTTGACTCGACGACTGGGAGCTTACCTTCTGCAGAGACAGGCTCAGCCTTACGAGAGCGTACAGTGACGGTGCCGGTATTGGACAGATCGGTCCCCGTCCTCCACACTTTGACCTCCACGTATCCATCGCTCTCATCCACATGATACTCAGCCTCTCCAAAGTAAAACACTGGAGCTGGAGAGCAAAGATAGCAAAAAGGAAATAATTAAATTTGCAGTAATTGTTGAATCTTTTATAATGCTGTTTATTATACCATAAATTTAAGAGCTTTTATTTTATTTTTTATCAGTGCACATTTGGGCACTGGTGATTTGGTCTTTTAAGTGCTCTGTTAGTTATCTCATGTTGCTTTGAAACTTTACTCAAAGTTAAAATCAATAGTGGCGCTTTTGTACCTGACAAATTCTCTTCAAACCTCAAACGACCTACCTTTGTAGCAGGGTTCATATTTGCAATTTTGTTGTTTTACTTTTTGTTTGGCGTTAATGTTACTTGTCTCCTCTCCTTATGTGCACACCTGTGGTAACATTAGACCTGTCAGCAGCCACCCGCAGTCTGACATGATTCATTTGTAAAGCCAACAGCCGGACACGGAGGTCAAACAGCGACAGCCCATTAGTCTGAAGTTAAACTACAGGGAAGCGTGACCTTTCAACCTTCCCTGGCCTCTCATCCTACCTCATTGTTACCATTCTTCTGACGGATACCACTGAGTACTTTCAACAAAAAAAAGATGCAGTTAGCACTGAAAAACAAGGCCCCTCTATGAGTGTGTGCGGTGTGTCTCTTTCTCTGAATGTGGTATAGTGAGATGGTGAGACAGAGAGAAAGCGGCCCCCTAGACTGCTCAAAGGCTTGTTTGAACTGGCATTGTTTCCTGAGGCAGCAAAGTGGAGGCAGTCCAATGTGTATTTGACAGCTTCATCTCTCACAAACCCCCCCGCCATCAAGTCCAAAAAAACTGACAGAATAAAAGTTCTTCTGTCTCGGTTTTAAGATGCCACTCTCTCTCACTCGGCTCCTTTCTTATATTCTGGCATATAATCCAAAAATAGCATGCGTATTATCATTTTTTTGTGTCATGATCAAACACTTCAGCAGTCCAGAGATTTTTTTTTCTCCCTGAATATTACTTTGCTGATATATGAACTTTCATAATTTATTTATATACTTTAACTGGGCCAGATAACAAAAGCTAAGCATAGTGTACATAACTAAGGGAACGAGAAAATTTACTGCAGTTACATTTTGACTCTCAACTTGACAGAATAAGTGACAGCCCAGGGCAACAATACCCAGCGAGTATCACACATCAAGTGTGTCCTCTCTCTCCATCAAAAGACTTGGTTCCTCAGTGCATCTGTCTTTCTCTCATACCTTTTCCTCCTACACACTCAGCTTCACCTGGCAGATGTAGCGCTGGTTTGTAATGCAAATAGAATTTGTGTATTTGCACAATAGCAGAGTAAAAGGAAAATTACAGATTGTGTAGGTGGGAGAAACACATGGGAAAAACATCTAAACAAATAATCTGGTAAACAATGCAGAGGCTGGTAAGCTTTCGGAAGCTTATTATTGCATTAATGCAAGCCTCAATAGTAGTGGGGACATGAAGCATATCTGTAAACACGATGCAGGCAATCTGGCACACATCCTGTTAATGCCCAAAGAGGAAACTTCTGCTCGAGTGCTAATATACATGTCTGCATTCACACATGTCCCGACTGCTCCCGGGGCCGACAAATTCTTGACACCACAAGAGGGAGTTGAGTGATGACTGATGAGTGAGAACTGCATCCTCTCTCCCCTCCGGGGCCACGCCTGTGGTTTAGCACTCTGAAGTGTGTGTGAGGGCTGTGGAAGGTGTAAAGCCAAATTGTGATAATTACTATGTGTGGGTGTCTGTTGCCATTTGTGTGTCACTGCGCCTTTAAATACAGTTTACAAAACATTCTCAGCTGTCCTCTGAAGCAGGGCCCCAGCTTTTGGAGTAAGGTAACTAATGATATCTTACGACACTGTCTGTAAATATTACCCTGGAGCACTGTGTGCTTTTCTTTATGTTGCAGACTTTCCATTGGTGCCTGGGATTAAGAAGCATACATATAATAATGTATGTTCTGCATCATGTTTATTTTTTCAAAATTTTCTCACATTTTTGCTTTTTATTGTGAAATAATGGACAGCTTCACTAATTCATGCAACTATTACTGGCAGTGTTGGGCAATAGCATCAGTACAAGTAGCAACATTACGCATTTAACAGCATTTCTCCGTAGCATGATGGTAACATCACTACTTTCTGAATCAAATAGCTTTGTAGTAGCAAAGTTAATTGATTGACTGATCCACAAAAGCTCTTTTTTCCAGAAAAGCACTGAAGTAAGGATAAGGGCTAAGTAATGTGACAAACGCCAGCGCCACACCGAGGCATGTAGACGAGGGAAACACCTTCATATGACATCACATACTAATCCTTCAGCTTGTTTTGCTTGCTGCTTTTCTTGGCAAGACCCGCCCTACGCCCTACTGCCTCTGATTGACTAACACTGCACTTCTTCACGCATCTCTCTCTTGTCTTGCCCATAGGCTGTATATATTTGGTGGATTTGCAGTGGGCCTTGGAGAAACAGACACAACAAGGGCCGAGAAAAGAGCCAGAGAGACAGAGATCAGTATTAAGCAGGAAGGGAGGAGAGACAGTGACATACTGATATCACGTTTTATTTGCAGGACATGTTCATGTTATAATGTCCCCCAAAAAAGAAAAGTTTTAATATAGGTCTATTATTTTTATTGTTTATAGTACTGTCTTTTATCTATTATGATTTTATTGACTGAAAAATATATTTTGGAACCCTGTTTCTGAATTACTGACAGATAGCCTACTGAAAGAGGCAAAAAAAAGAGAGAAATGCATTAAGTAGGAGGACGAGACACAAAGGGAGAGAAATAGGCTGACTAATGATGTCATGTTATTGGAGGACATGTTCAAATGTCACAAAGTCTTCCAAACAAAGAAGAAAGTTTTAATTTAAGTCTGTTTTTTTTTATAGTAAACAGTTCAACTGAACATTTTTTTGCCTGCCTATTTGTTTGGCTGACAGTTTTTCTAATTACTGAGATAATGCTGATTTGACATCAAGAAAAATAATAATATTAATGATCATAAAGTAGCTTTGCAAGTAGCAAGCTACAATTTATTAGCCACATTTCCGTGGGGTAGTTCAATGTAGTGAAACTTTATTTTGATGTAGAGTAACTATTAGCTTAGCTTACTACATTTTCTAAGTAGCTTGCCCAGCACTGATTATTGGCCTACTACCATTTTTATCTTTTTAAATTTACTGTTCCCTACCTCCTATTTCCCTATTCTCAGCCCCTTGCTCAGTAGCCACCCATCCCTAAACTCTGCCTTTATTTTGATCTCAAATAAAGTTTCATATATATATGAACACCTGGAAAAATACCCAAAATGGCTTCTGCGGTAGTTCCCAGTACAACAGGTGTCACCAGGACCACATTTCTCCTTCATGACCACACACACAGACTCAGGAGAAAACAAGCCAAATGTGTTGTGTTGCCATGTTGCCATGGCTGGCAATTCAAACATTCATAGCCAAAATAACTTGGTTTAAGAGTGGAATGTGTTGCCGAATTATGACAACAGGTGAAACAAAGTTCCTCCAGTTCTAAGTCAGCTGCAATCTGCCTCCTGAAGTGGAGAGAAATACCCACTTTTTATCTTCAGCAACAGCATAACGTACAAACGAGCAATGAATGAGCAATTCTGCTGCATTGGGAGTGTGACCAACTGTAAGGCTGCCCTAATATTAAAATGAAGGACTGGGTTTCCAAGAAATACTCTGAGCTAATCTACAATTCTACAAACTCAGCTGTGGCCATATGCACCCGACTGAGAGAGTCTGAGTGTCCTCTCTCCTTGGAAAGGTACAAGGAGATGACAACACTCACTTTGAGCTGGAGTGTGCAGCCATGCGGAGCACAACACTCAGGGAGACAGGGTACAGTATAGTTTAATCTGATAAAGCACTAAATCTAGCAGACACCCCTGGGTCTCTTTTTTTTCAGCTGAAGTGAGAGAAAGTGTGAGAGAGGAGAGAGAGAGTGGTAGTAGTGGAGAAATAGATGGAAGGAGAACAGCAGAGTGAACTTGACTTTGACCTGGGGGAAAGAAAAATGGGGCTAGAGAGAGCACCAGCAGTCACACTTAGAGTTTTACAAGCGCTTTTCTCACCACTTACCTTTGATGCAGAATTTGAGGTCTGATTTACGCACACAGGCACGCACACGTAAACACGCACGCACAGCAGACGCAGGCAGCCGCCGCGCACACCAGTAAACACGGAGCGTCGTAACTCTTGTTTTTTCCATAGTGAGTTGAGGTTGTATAAGTGAAGGAGGGTGCAGTTTGACTGCCTGGGTGCAGGTATTAGAGCGCTGTCAGACGGTGTATTATCCTCTGGGAGGCTAAAAATGACACATCATCTCTCACTGGAGTTGGGCTTTCACAAACACATTTCCATTCCTTTGAACTCAGCACCACGACTGAAGTCTTCTGACAATATACTAACAATCAGACAGTGTGTCATGTTTCTTGTTAACTAGCCCCCAGATGCCTCCACGCACAAACACACATACACATACACACATTCAATTTGGCACAATTGTTTGTATCCCTAAATGAGTTCTCAGTTGTAAGTCGCCATTGTTTTATTTATCCCAGCCTGTAGTCTGGCAATGGCATGACAAGTCTTCTCTGACACTATTCTTTTCTGATACAAACAATTCATGACAAACTGAAAGAGCTACTAAAAAGAGAGACTGATAGAAAAATAGTCTGTGAAAGACGCCTTCATTTTACTAGATTTTGAGTCATCTGAACCTGGACATACACCTTGGCCCACATATTGAGAAAAAAATGTGTTTTCAGGCTGGATGACAACCAGGTCCTCTGCAGTTATCTATGTATCTGGTGTATTGTCAGTCCATTTATTATGATTTTCTGTGGATAGGAACATTAAGTTCTGATTGATTGATTGATTGATGTTTCAAAATAAAGCCCAAAAGAGTTGTTTTTGGATGGAATTAAAAGCTATAATGACATGTAAGTGACATTAAATGAGTTTTACAGTTACCTGGGAGGCACAGATGGCACACAAATGTACCTTAAATGGCAAATTTAAAAATGTTGCCTTCACATGCCTCTGCTAAAACTTTTCTAATTTTGCTCTGCTTTACTTTATTAGCATCTGTCCATGCAAAATTCCATAGGGATAATCACTAAGCCTGTCCCCTAATAGTCGACCAAATGTTACTCAACCAGAAAGATCATTAGTTGGCAGGATTTCATTGGTCGCCTAGTCGCAGAAAAAAAATTAAATAAAAGCGAGACTTTATTAGGAGCTGCATCTTGTCAAAATAAACAAAAACCTAAATGACAGGACCATGTGGGAATTTAATTTGAAAGGACAGACACAGGAAGTGTCCACGCTCAGCAGTCAGACAGGAGTCATGTTAATTTCCAGGGCTGGTACCTGCGGTTATTCCACAGGCTAGTTAATAACATGTCGGGCAGGAAATCCAAAGTGTG
>JAPZEB010000006.1:17274793-17289040 GCA_029783705.1 Chaetodon striatus
TTGTCTGTCTCTATGTGTCAGCCCTGTGATAGTCTGGTGACCTGTCCAGGGTGTACCCCGCCTCTCACCCAATGTCAGCTGGGATAGGCTCCAGCCCCCCCGCGACCCCAAACATGAAAAGTAGTTACAGAAAATGAATGAATGTAGAACACTGTATCACTATTACTCTACAAACATCACACAATTAGTAAAATTAAATGTGATGTAAGTAACTAAAGTAAGTTAGTATGCAGTTCCTTGATTCTCCATGTTGACATAGTTTTCAACTAGCCAATATACTTCAGCAGCATAATCTGAAATTCAGTTATAACTTTTGGTTTCAGTGTGTCACCCTGAGAGTTTTCTGGTGGACCCATCTGGCCACCTCTATGAAAAATTTCTGAGGGCGTCACAGCTGTTTGTGTAGCCATTATGGTGGCAGGGCATCATGTTAGACAGTTTACTGTTTAATGCCAGAACACAAAGGGAACAGACCAGCCCCACAGGTTTTCTCAAAATTAAACCTGTGGAGTGAAAACTATAGCCTTTTGGACATTTAACATTAGGTTAGTCAGTGTATGCATTATCGCTTTATTTGTCTCCACGTACCTCATGGGATTTAACTGCATGAGGAGAACACAGAGGCTAAAGTCTGCACCCTTTTCACACGCTGTCAAACCTCATCAGCCATAAATAGGTAAATGAAACGGACTGGAATGATCACAAAGAGAGGTGAGCTGTTGTGAAGGTTGTAAACAAACTGTTGTTTAAACTTGGAAAAGGCACAGGCTCAACAGCTAAGTGTGAAAATACTGAGCTCATGCAGCTACTTTTTTGTTGATGAAAATGCAAATGTTTGTGAACTGCATCTCTTCAAGTGCACAGGCTTTGTTTTAAACAGATTTCACTGGGGCTGTCAAACTGGAAAGGTGCGACAGGTGCACCTGACACTCCACCATACGCATGAGTACATTAACATCACATTAAAACAAGATGGGTACCAGAATTAAAGGCACAATCTGTGATGCAAATGTAAACAAGATTGAAACCTGCTGTCAGTCTCAAATTGGCTGACAGCTTTTTTAAGCGTGCAGTTTGCCTAAACAACAATTACATTTGAGTTATTAGTGTTGTCTGATGCTGTTATGGTTTGCTTGCAAAGTACGATCATCTGGGTAACATAAAATAAGTTCATTAATGTTTCATCTATGCCTCAAACACTTTAATCAGCATTATGCATACAGGATATCTGGTCAACAATTATTCACTGAGATTTAAATTATATTATTCACCATTTAAAATAATCATTCTGGCAAGCAAGCCAGCAGGCAGGAGAAGTACACTGAGGGTAAATGGGTTAGATGAGGTGAAAAAAGGCTAGCCTATACCCTGCTGTGTGTAGCAGACCACCATGAGCTCCTGGCTGATGTCTCCACTGCGGTGTACCGGGATGAAAAGCTCTCCAACATCTTCCTCCACTGAGTGGATCTGCTCAGGGAAGAACACAGTCGACTCTGTTTGGAGGAGAAAAGAGAACGAGTGGAGGGAGTCAGCGGAAAAAAGAAAAGGGTAATGATATGTATAACAATCTGCAAAAATCCACAGTACATTAGGCCATCAAGTACTGATACAGGCTTTTGTTCTGGCTCTGCATTAGTGCGGCTCAGCTGACATTTTTTTATTCAGATCTATTGAAGTGGTGGTCCTGCGGTGTGCTTATTCATATTCAAAAATAACTCTCCATCACAGTTTTCGGTTTGATGCAACCAGAGGTGCTCTTCAAAGAGACCCCTCCGGAAGTTTTTCTTACTGCCTGGTGTGTCGCAGACAATTACACATGCAAGCCGCTCAGTTCATCCCACAGAGGGGAATCAGCTGTGAGTTTCACACATCGACTCCTCTAAGCACAGAGGGGTCAGCAAAACCATCTCGTATTTTTTCCTCCCTCTCGTTCGCCACTCCGCTCTGAGAGGAGTTTGTGATTGAGAGAGAGACTTGGAGCCAGTGAAAGCATCATCTATCAAGGCAAAGAACTTACTGGCATTATAGAAACAATAAATGTTGGAGCTATTTTCCACAGACGCACAGGGACCAATAAAAATACTAACAGCGTGGACTGAGCTACAGCTCGCCCCAGATCTTCTTGTGACTTTGTTACCCCTCCCCCTCTCTCTACAAATGTGTGTGAATGAGTGAGTGAATGAATGAATGATGGAGGCTTCGAGACACTTGTGGACTGCTCGGGCAACAAAAACTTGCATTAAAACGGCAAGTGCTGGAGTGAGAAAAAACTGCCACAAAAAAAGACAAAACAGATTTGGATGTTTGATTCAACACCCGGCGTAAAAAGAGATCAACACCTGAGATGACTCTTTGGGATGAAGTCATCGACATAAGACAATCTTACGCTCCGTGGGGGGTCAAACATTTCTCTTCTCTTACGCTAACTCTCCCTAAATCGTTCTCTCTCCTCTCAATCTTCTCCCCTCTCCTCCATTTCTGCTTTCTGTCGCTGCCCACAATCTGTCACTCCCCAGGTGGTTACAGGGACTCATAGCAGGGGATCAGGGTCCACTGCTTACCTATCACACACACACACACACCGCTGTACGCTGATTTTCCTCTCTCTCTCGCCACACATATTCTGCACACCTCCTCTCCTCACAGTTCTTTCGCATTTCACCTCATACTTCGCTCTTCTACTGCCACTAAATCCATCCAAGAATTAGAAAAGCAAATTTTCAGCCAAGTGGGTCAAGTTCACCTCCTGGAGGAAAACACACCGTCATTTTAAAACATTTATGGGGAGGGAGGAAAAAAAAACACACGTTTTTACAGAGGGTGTTAAAATAGTAAACACTTGCACCTGATCTTGCTATAGTGTTAATGGAATTAAAATAAAATCTGTTTAGTTTTTTTATTTCTATCCCTAGAACATCTCCATTATTGATAATTCCATGAATATTCTATGGATGCTGGAATATTTTCTTTGTTTCTGCCGTCTGATTGTTGTTGCGCATTTTAGTCTTTACCAGCTTGTAAAACGTGGCATGCCCATAAGCTAAATGCCCAAACTGCAACTGTAAATGCAAAATACAACAGCCTCTAGAGGTCTGCAGTTGATGGCACCACAGCACAACACTATGCCACAGTTCAAAGCAGCGGCAAACTCACAAAATGCAGTCCCTCGTTTGATGTGTGCTACATTAGTCCAGAGATTTTACATCCTAACTGAGACAAAGCTCTCATAATTGCACAAGGGTGTGCTTGACTGCAGCTGGCCTTGCGATCTCAGACGAAAAAAATTACAAAGCAGAAAACAGTTCTTCATCATTTAGTGGAATGACCTTGGTGTAAAATGCAGTGGAGTAACAGCTCTACTGATGTATAGCGTCCCCGCTGTATAGAGGAAGCAAGAAAGATATCACTGACTGTAGCAAGATGCTGGTACTGCTTGCAGCAAACAGTCAAACAGCAGGCTGCCACCTTCATCTTCAGTCAGCACTGTGCATGGATTATATATGAAGAAAGTCACAAAGTTTCGCAGGGAGGAAAGCTGGGCTATCACACCCTGCAATTAAACAGAGTTGGTGTCTGCTGCAGCACTGAAAAGTGGGTGCACCACAGGCGACCGCACTACAGGACAAACCCACTCCTCATTATTAATCAAAGTAGCAACAGGCTAATACAGAGGGGCGGAGGAGAGTGAGCATTCTTACAACTAAAACAAAAAGAAAACAATAAAGAAGAGCTCCAGGCATCTGTGCATGCACAAACAGAGCCTGTCCGTGCCGTCAGAACAAACTCAGCTTGTTACGCTCTGCTTAATTTTGGAACACTTTTGGTTAAAGCTTAGCGATCCTCTCTCCTCTTCTAAAGCTATTAGCCTAGCTGACATGTCCTCTGGGGAGGGAATCTCCAGGCTAAGCAGACGACCAGACAAAGCCAGTTTTCATCATTAGAGAGAGAAGCTGGAGTACAGCTAACGCCACAGGCATAGCTAAAGCTTCACTGGCCCATTAGAGTACAGAGTGGCACATCTCTGTCACATTAGACAATCCCCGGAGATGACAGAAAACAAACCAGCCCCTGCCCTCCACACACACCATAATTAACCCACAGGGGAGGATAGATTGAGGTGGGAGGATGCGACGGGGGGAGAGAGAGCGATAAAGACGTAGTGAAAGAGAGAGAACGGGAAGACGAACGAGAGAGAGAAAGAGTGATGAGAGCAGCTGTTGTGTGTCACCACAATGGAAGCTTTAGCGTTTCCATCGCTGTTGCACATCTATAATTACTTAAGAGTTGCACCGTGAAGAGAAGCAATGCATACAAAAAAACTGACTGTAAAAGAAGCAGACGAGTCGGTTCAGACTCAGAGCCAGTTTGTCGCACTACTCAATATTCCATTAACAATTCAATTTGCAGGCAAAGACACAAAGAATGAGGAGAGTGAAAACGGCAGATTACAAAACTATTTAAGAGAGAAAGTGAAAGACTGAAGTTTCGTGTGTGTGTGTGTGTGTGTGTGTGTGTGTGTGTGTGTGTGTGAGGGAGACACTTTCTGGACTTAACCATTAGGGTTTGATGTTTACTGCTAAACTACAATATCAAATTTGGCTGGCAACCTTTGATTAGGCCTGATGGTAAGGGACAAATAAATAAACGAGCGGCTCTAATCACACTGCCTTTGTGTATCATTGGGCTTTAGGAATAAGCATTCTGCTCAGTATTTTTCAGTGAGTGTAAAAACACAATCATCATCCCCTACAACAAATCTCCACTGGCTGTCATGTCATATTTCTCCTCCTTACCTCCTCGAGGACAGATTTGACATGACTCTATATCTACAGTAGACAGTGTTTATATTGACAATTCTTCATTCTGTGTGTGCCAAGTTGACTGATGCTTCACACAACAGATGTGATATATGGTAAAGGGTTGTGCATCTTTCATTGCTTTGTAGCAGGAATACTTGAGTGGCGGTCGGGACTTTGTGTGGTGCGGATTACAACTGTCAGAAACTTCACTGTGTCTGCAGTTGTCTGTTCACATGGGCAAATCATTCACCTCTGCTTTGGAAATATATTCCATTAACTTGCATTTTCAATCCTCCACACTGTCTGTCCATAAAGGCTGCATTTGATTTCTATTTTTAACTAGAAGGGCACACGGAGAGCGCAGACCTCCACCAAGGCCAAATGCCCTCTCTCGAAATGTTAATGAAAGTAAAAAATAATTTGTGTATCTCCTCCATGTTGGATCCACTCCAAAATTAAGTGGGCTCTTCCTTGGCCCGTGTCACAGACTTCGACCAGGTTTCATAAAAATTTGCCCAGTAGCTTTTTCATAATCATGCTGACAGACAAACAAGCTGAACCACAATATAACCTCCCTGGCAGAGGTGAGAATGGATGGCACACGGAATAGACACAATAAACTAATAAAAGCATATTCATGATGGAAAATACAGAGTAAATCAGTAAAGAAAAAGTGTGTTCTTAATGTAATACCAGTGTTCGTGGCACTGTAATTCCAATAGTTTTGCCATTAACTATGTAAGTAATAACTTTTTCATATAAAAACACAATTACAATTACTGAAATTTGAATGAATATAGCAGACAAACGCAGCCTACTCTCCAGATTTTTTTCCCGGTTATGACCTAACATCACCCAAAGTGATGCATGACTCAGAGGAGTGGTGTTCAGTACCTCGGTCGTGTGTGTGTGTGTGTGTGTGTGTGTTTGTGAGAGACAGAGGCAGGGGGAGAGAAGGTGGAACGAGGACTTTTGCACGTAATTTAGGTCATTAATAATGTAATCAAATTCAGTATGCTGCGAGACCAACCTCTCGACCAGCACATAACTAGACCCGACCTTACGGCGGTGCAATAAATGGCATGAACTGATCAATCACTCAATCAGCGTGTCACCGCACATAATGACCAACACTTCAGGCAACTGTAGCTTGCTTACCTGGAAATATGGACATTATTTTTGCCTTCTCGAGATCAAGGACAAATTAAGGTGTATAGTGGTGAGGTGTAGGGGAGCGTGAGGCACAACCTAATGCAGAGTAAATTGTTACATGGATTTTTTATGTGGTTACACAGGGTCGTGCTTCCGGCCAGTTGACCGTAATACAACCAAACAGTGACCCTCAAAATTCCACGTGTTTCAGCTGAGTTCAGTAACAAAGAGTGTTTTCAGTCGACATACGTAAATTTCTTTGTCATAGTTGTTTTTCGATTACTGAGCTGTCTATGTGAGTCACTGAATCCAACCGTATATCATCTTAACAGCCGTCTTGTTGCCTAAAACATAGCACCATTTTGAACTATGTAACCAATAAAATTTCCACATGGCGGGGTTAGTTGTAACGCAGTGTTACAGCTAAGCCTCCTATAGCGCATTTTCTTTATTTTTGGACTTCAAACTTATGTTCAGTTTGAAATATGTTTTGTATTTTAATTTGTCAGGTATTTTATTGACACACCGTTTCAGTCTTGTCAATATTCATACATTCAATACGCATATTTTGACATGTGGATCTTAGGTTTCCCATTCTAGGTACATCTATCGGTCCAACCACTGAATATGGATGATAGACTAACAGATGGATGGATACCTGTGGGGATACCTATCCCTCCCCAGATGTAGATGGAGGCCTATAGTGTATGGACAGAACTGTATTGAATTAATTTCGCTGAACAGACTTTTCCAGCCAGTGTTACAGCTAATCCTCTGCCTGTTACACTTAACCCCACCCATTGAGTATGTTATAACATTTCACTATAACATTTCACTTCCACATTTCACTTCTCAGTGCAACTGAAAGGTAAGTTTAAGAAAAAAACTGTTTATTTGTAGCAGAGATGTGCATGTTAGGACAAAACAAAAACAATAATTAATCTCAAACATTTTTCATAACATTCAGCCCAAACTAAAAATATGTTAGGTTGTGCCCAGCTCTCCCCCTACTCTGTGTGTAGGAATTAAACAACCGTTGAGGTTACAGGATAAACCCTCGGGGTGTTTATATTTTTTATAAATAACTTTTTTTCATTAGGCCTGTCACGATAAGAAATTACTGTCAAATGTCTGACAAACAGTTATTTCATTTTACTCTGCCGAAAGTAAAAACAGACTTGTGTTGCTTGATTTGAAGGCTTGTCAAAGCTACAATAAATAGACCTATCAAAATACAAAGTGTATTATTGTTCCACTGCTTACTTTTCATCATAGTGATAATGGGTATAATCAGAGTTAAAATGTGACGGTCGTCTTGTTCCTCTCTGTGCCGCAGCAACACTAAAATACGCTATGTGTGCATTAATAAGAGAATTGAAGCAGATATTTACATTAAATCAAATGTTACTTTCCTGAGTAACTAATTGCCTTTATATGCAGCAATTAGTGAAGTAATTCATTTACTTATGAGATAAGTAACTGTGATTAATTTTTAGTAGCTTGCACAACACTGTGCAGTCCAGTTCTTTATAATCAGTGTGTCAGAGTTATAGAGAAATGCTGCCGATACTTAATATTCTGCATCTGTATTCAGTATCTAGAAATTTATACTTTCAGGATGGAAAAACTTCTGAAAGTATTCAGACTAAATGTGCAAAAATGAATAAATACATTTCAGCTTTTATGGTCTGTTGTGATTTAAATGTGGAGGAAAAATACCTCCATCGTACTGGCACCACAAAAGAATATTCAATGCCCTAGAAGTATGCCTGCGTGCAGGATATAATGTGTGCATGAAAGGAAAAAACTGACCGTCACTAGGATCCAGGATCTCAACTGTTGCCGTAGCAGGGAACTCCATCACTCCCATCACCGGCTCCGAAAGCAAAATCTGGAAGGTCTCCGCCTGCTCGTACTTCCCATCAGTCAGTATCCGAACTCGCCACGTTGCTCTGGTCTGTCCCGGGTTGAACTGCACCTGCCTCTGGGACTTGCCCCTGAAATCCTCCTCCTTCTTCGCACTGCCATCCTGGGTGCCGATGCCTGAAAGAAACAGAGAGTGACAGATGGAAAAAGGACAGGAGAACAGGCCAGATTAGTAACAAATAAGACAGACAGAAAGAAGTGGAGATAAAACAAAAAAAGCGACCATTAAAGGGTGACAGGCGGAAGAGAAAAACACATGAAAAACAGATGAGATATTCACACCCTTTAATGTTGTTCAGAGAGCGGTGAGAAAAAGAGCGTTGCGTCTATTTTTCTTCACTGATCACTTACAGAGCCTCAGGAATGTGTGAAATGAATTTGTGACTGGAGCGTTTAAATAAGCATATTCCACCTTACTGAGATAGATTAGCTATCACGATTGTTTCCCAAGGGTTAGGAATGCATGCAAGTGTGTGCGTGTGTCTCCTTTTCTCTTCAAATGTCTCTTATTTCACTTATAATGGGACTTTCATGTGAATCTACTTTACAATGATCCATCTAACATTCATGCTCATCAATACACTTTCTTCAAAGTAGCAGAGCTTACTGGTACCACTGGGTTTCACATCAAACGCACATCAAGCAAACCCGGGTGGCATAAGCCATACAATAATGTATTACATTTGCAAATGTGCTGTTCATATTCCTTTGTCTACATTCGCAGTGTCTCGTGAGAACAAGGTGAGCAGAGCCATGCCAGGCTGATGCATGTGCCTGTAAATAAAAAAGGATTTGTTTTTCCCTTTTCAGACAGAGAGAAAAAAGAAGGTGGCAAACACATGCAGATGAGACCGGATACATTAGATCATACACACAGTAAGATCTGAGCGCTGAGTATTGTATGCAAAATTTGAGCTGAAAATAATCACACACGCAGGAATACTCTTTCACACAGTCGCATTCGTTCATGTTACCGTACCTGCGAGGACCTGCAGCAATTATATTCATTCACAAACCCCCAACATAGCGTGGAAAAACATGGCTGAGAGCTTCACCATTGTGGTGAATGGTTTTTGGTGCTAAGCTTTGAATTTCTTGGTTCATTTTTGGTTTTGCCGGGAGCAACCAATTGTACTGCAGAGCGAATTGAGTACAATGGTGTGGAGTTAAACCACAACACCAATAGAGAAGCAAATACTTCTCTCTAGGTTCACCGTTTTGGACCAATTTCAAATGCAGAGAAAACTTTTTTTTTTCCACGGATGGTCACCACATACTGAATGCTGCACTATCTCACATTTGACTCCATCTGTGGCCAGCAGCACATTAAATATAACACCCCTCATTCTCTTCTGTTTGGCAAGGCATTGTTTTTTGTCTCAACTTTCTTTGCCTTCTCTCAACAGGAAAAGCTAATGATGCTCTTATTGCTCACTGCCGCTGCACTAATACAACATACAAAATCTACTTCTCAAGGGACTGCTGAAAGTCTTTCTGGGAAATTCAAGACATGACTAATGGAGTTTCAGTCAGGACAGATCATGGTTCACTGGTTCACTCGCTGAGTGGTCCTGTCAACTTAACCTGGGTCAAGTTTTCTGAGGCACATCAAAAATGTTCACAACACTTCATCATGAAAAAGCCACATTCTTCATCGTAAGGGGGCAGATGTGGGTCATCCACCAATCGGAAGAGCTGCGGTTTGATCCCCAGCTCCTCCAGTCTATATCAAAGTATCCTTGGGCAAGATGCTGAGCCCCAAATTGCTCCTGATGGCTGTTCCATTGGTGTGTGAGTGTGTGCGAATTACTGAGTAGCAGGTGGCACCTTGTATGGTAGCCTTGGCCACCAGTGTGCGACTGTGTGTGTGAATGGGTGAATGTGACATGTGGTGTAAAAAGTGCTTTGAGTGGTAGACTAGAAAAGCACTATCCTGCTGTGAGTGCAGTCCATTTAGCATTCAGCATATCAAAACTGATTACAGTATGGAGCATCTGAGAGAACAGTCAAAATGCCACTAATACTGTACACGACTGAGCTTAAACCCAAGTCCTGTTTCTCACCTGACCTGACACTGAATTAAAGTTGAGGTTTTGCCACACATCCAATTTCTGGTTCAAAAAATTAATCCTCTGGGAGGCATAAATGTGAGTAGTGAATTTCATGGCAATCTGCCATTGGATTTTGACATTTCTCTTGCAGATATGTAAATTTCAGCTTGCTTGTGGTGCATGAGAAAAGGTTACAAGAGTCAAGAGTGAAAAAAAAGATCAAGACTATGACTGCTGACAACAAATTCCATGTCAATTTGTGATGAAACTGTTTAGATATCTTGCTGTGGACAAGCGTCTTGCCTGGACAGGCATACTAATGAAGAAACATTGCCATCTTAAGGCTGTGTCTCTAGCATCAGAAATGTTTGTAAAAAACTCTAACAGGTCTGGTAGGCTTGGGTGGTATTACAGTATAAATCCTGACAGTGTGATTTTCAATACCATCAAAAATACAGACGCTCATCTTTCTATTAAACTCATACAGACATGCTGTATTGAAGATGTATTGTATGTTGTGCACATCACGCACCAGGTCAGCCTCTATCAGTGGAACAGGCAGGTGAGCTGAAAAAGATGGCAACTGCGAGTGGTGGGAATAATGTTACAGGACTAGTAAACAGCCGGCCAGCAGCGGCAGAGAGAGACCATGGGGAAAAACAGCTTATTTTTACATCAAACTCGGTGAAACAAGGGTTTATTTCGACCAATCCAGAGGGGGCTTTGGTAGTGCTGCACATAAAATACCATCATATACTGTATTTCTCTGTGGAATCTCAGGAAGGTTTGAAAAAATAGATACCACCCAAGGCTAAGGTCTAGACTAGGGGTGTCAAACATACAGCCCAGGAGCCAGAACCAGAACCTAATGGTGATGCACTTGTGAAGGCAAAGAGGTGCAACATTTTCAGGAGCAAGCTAAACATGCAGACCAGAATCTCACCAGAATTCACTTCTTTTCTTCCACTTTAGTTTGTTGTGGTGATGTCAGGATTACAACACAGGAGTGGAAGTGTACAGAAAAATTCACATGTATGACAGTGAGTCGTAGACTGACTGTGGACCAATTAAGAAATATTGTTAAAACTATATTTATTCTTCTAAAGACATCACAGGCTGTTTGTCATCTGTTTTGTGAATGGATTAGCATTTTTAAAATGTACTTCTTCAAACAAAAAAGGGGAAAAATTGGAGGTCTTTGTTATTTATAGGATATTATGCAATGGTTTTACTGGTTTGGCCTACCTGCAATCAAACTGGACTGTGTGTGGCCTGTAAACTAAGAGGGGTTTGACACCCCTGGTCTAGACTATTACAGAAACATAAGCACGCTGCTTATAGTCCAATCATGTAAAAACAACCTTGTTTATTTGAACTTTAAACCTGTACGTCCTAACTTCATATCATTCTCACAACTTTATTCATGGTTGGTCGGTTATTGGTGATAACGGCATACATGTTTTAATAATGCAGAACCTGTATCAGTTTACAGCATGAAACAACCTGTCGACTGAAAGAAATCACTTTTAAAGTAATACTTAACTCTCCAAATGATCATTTTTATATCAATTACTCACCCAGTGTTACAGTGAATTTGTGAAGAAAACTTTCTTCTCGCATGCCTCCACAGTGAACGAAGATCCAAAAAATGGAGAAAAAACTTGATGAACTGAAGTTCAACAAGAACAAACAAGAAAAGTACATCAAAACATCTGTTTACAAACTCTCTCGCAATTCTTGCAGTATAATCCAAGTTTCATTTATCCAGTCATAAGCTCAGTACTTCCCAAACAGACAGCGCTGTCCGCTGGGGAACTGAAAACAAAGTAGAACTTATCCATGCTCTCTTCAAAGCCAGACGCCATTGACAAAAACAACAATTTTATCTTGTTGAACACGAGAGCTGCTGGTCTACCACTGCCTAGATCAGGTAGTTTCTGTCATTGTGTGACTTTGGAGAATCTGAACTAAACTTTAAAAGACCAAAGTCGCAAAAACACAAAGAAATTACCTGATGGATGTTTTGATATAGTTGCTGTTGTTAAATGTCGTCGATCAATTTATCGAGATTTTTTTCTGTTTTTTTCATCACCGGAGGCATGCGAGAAGGAGAAAGTTGCTTCAACGTAACACGATGTGAGCAACTGATGTACGAATGGTCACCCAGGGGGGTGAGACATACCTGTAAGACCAGACTCGCCACTAACGACGACAAGGCAATAACAGGCAACTCAAAAAGTGTCCTCATAACAGATGGTTTCTATTTTATCCTTCTCATCTTTCTATCCTGATGATCAGTTGATCCACATCAAATAACACACACACACACACGCAAACCTGCCTAGAGGAGAGAGGGAGTGTTGATCTTAAAAGGGTGGAGCCTCATTGAGCCATCATTGCTGGACTCCCCGGAGGGAAGAGACACGCGTTGCCTGAGGTTGCACTGGGGTTTCTTCTCAGCAGGTGGAGATAAACCCACCCGAGGGCTTTTGATCTCTGTGGTGCTGTTCCTCAGAGCTACAGTCCCTTGTGTTTGTGTCTCTATAACACACACACACACACACACAAACTCACACACAAACAAGGAGCTGCTCACAAACGCAAACAATTTCTGTTTATAGCTGCAAACTTCCCTTGCTTCTGTTCTGTATTGCAGTTTGTTTCACTACTGAAAGCTAATACCGCAACGATCTAAGTTTGGCTGAATGTAAATTATGCAGTTCATCATGAAATGTATGATTGCAGGTACCTTCATGCTCATTATACCATAAAGGTCATTTCTCATCCAGGCAGCTGAGGAGATCTGTAGAAAAGAGGTTCAGAGGGGGCAATATGTTCCATTCTCTCCTTGTGAAATGAAATTGTCACTCCATCCACCCTGCTTGGCAACAATAATGAGGCTGGGATACAGCACACCCCACAGGAAATGATTAACCTGGGAAATGTACACCTTGTTAACAATCCTTCATTTCTCTCTCGGAGCAAGGACAGACCAGAAAAGGACAGTGCAGAGCAGAGCATAGCAGAGCAGAGCAGAGCAGAGCAGGGGGAAAAACTGTCTTCAAGGAGTGAGCTTTGACTTATGTGGGGAATAAAAAAAAAAGAAGAATGAGAATTCAATTCCATCTTGTTTCCCCATGGGGTTCCTCATATTACTCATACAGCAAAGAAGAGAGGAAAGGACAGGACAGGAAGGGAAAGATGCGTTGAGGATGAAGACTTTGAGTGGAGGGTTTCTTGAAGGGAACAGACCAAGAAGAAGATGTGAAATAACAAAGGCAAAGATGGAGAAGAACCAGTTGAGATACAATGGGTGACAACAACCACATACAGAATGCACACAAGGAAGTGGGAAAAGAGAAGACAGAGCAAGAACAGACAGCGAACGAGCACAGAGCCAGACAGAGAGGAGAGAAGAGGGTAGATATAAAGCGAATGACAAAGGAAGAGTGGGTGGAGGAAGAATGTAAGACAGCCTATGGCGTAGACCCAGGGCTATAAGGCGGTAAGGGAGGAGGAAGAAGAGAAATGGCGTCTTTGATGAGGAAAAGCAGGTTAGGTGCAAAAGGACCAAACGCTCTCCATGGTGAGATGAGGTGAGCAGAGATTAGCGATGAAAAGAAAAGAAGGTTAAGTGGGTGGACAAGTCAGTGGGACGGTGTCACAGGAGACAGAAAAAAGCGACAGAACTCAATTAGAAGAAGACACAGGAGGTGAGGGAGAGGGCAAACACCCATGAAGAATTAAGCTGAAGGTTGATATCTTAGTCATTTCATACGAAGTGAGACAGTGAGGTGTACGCTCGGAAACAGCGGTAGAAGAATCCAATCTGATCCCCGCGCTCTTGTCCAGCCCCGTTCTGCCTGAGCTCTGCTTTGCAGGGGGCATCTTTGAACCTTGATCTTATCTCTGCTTTCCTCCTTCACTGATCCTCTCCACCTGTACGTCCTGTTGTGATGGAGCATGTGTAACAGCTCTCCTCCACCGTTGCCTGGTACCACAGCAGCTTTCATCAGCTAAGCCCCTTGCAACAGCAGCAAACTTCTGACAACATCGCAGGGTGTTTTTCGCCCCGATTTTCCATCCCTGACACACTCCCTGTCTAATCTAATGTAATCTGCCCATCTATCAGCACGTACAGTGTCTACCTTCGCCAGGAAATCCTGTGTGGCTTTTTATTTTTCTTTTGCTTTTCTTGTTTTCCTTTTCCTTTTATGTGTACAGGGTTTTTTTTTCATCGTCAAGTATCTTATCATTTAAAGCTATGATTTACTTGTGAGCTTTGATCTTACAACACTCTAATTTCCTCCATTAGCACA
>JAPZEB010000006.1:17293671-17304094 GCA_029783705.1 Chaetodon striatus
AAAAAAAAAAAAAAAAGGTGTATGCAACATTCAGAGCATTACTAGAGTGCTCCAGGGATGACATTTTTCTGAAGTAAGCATTGTACTCATCCACCCCCTCATCAAAAAGCCCAGGGAATTTTTCATTAGATTTTGGGCTATTGCAGATAATGAGCTCTGTGGTCAACAAATGTTTATGATGCTTACAGTTTTTTGTTCTGAAAAATTGTCTTGTCAAATTAACACCACTTTTATAATCACAGGAGCCTTAATGCAATCGTTGCAAGTAAAAAGCTAATGTTGGGCTACAAATGAATTACACCACAATCACATGACTTAATGTCACCACCACAATGAGCCGTGTTGGTCGTGATGACATGCTGTAGTCTCATTTAGCAATTTACTAGCAACCGCCTTTTTTAAAACACACAAAAGCTTCAATATTTCATGGATGGGGTATTTATTGATGTATTTTACGTAGTAGTACAAAATGTGAAAGTCTCTTGTGCTTGTGTTAACCACAGACCTTATTTCAGACATGTAGCCATAAATTCATTCAGAAAAACCCACTGACTCTGAGACGGGGGAGACCCTAGTGCTAAAATGCTAACTCATTTCCAGGGTTTAAGACTCATTACAGGGGGACTCTGTATAGCAGCAATCCACTCCTTTCAGATATAGTGGAGTAATGGTGTACTGACCAGAGAATGAAATCGCTCTCCCTCTGTGTGTGTTGTGTTCGAGCTTCTCTCTTCATTGAAGTGGTAGACAGTCTGGCCCTGTGTGTGTTCCGCAGGCTAGCTAATCGTTGCCACTTTGTAATGCACTCATATGGCCTTTATTGCTGATAATGCTGTTCTGACCCCAGGGGCAGTACGGCATAGTCGTGGAAGCGTAACTCTTAGCTCAGCACTGTTGCCATTGTTAGCACTGTTTGCGCTGTTAGCACTGATAGCTGCTAGCCACCGGTTCCGCCACCTCCACGTTGATAGCCATGCGCAGACAATCCTAGCTCAGACTCTAAATCATAGATATGCTCTGAAAGTCGTCGCATACAGCTCCGTTACATAACCCTTTGAAAGTGTGAGCACACTGTCACTGTGGAAATACAGCATGTGTTGGGGTGCGTCTGTGCCTATTTAACAACCAGATGCTGAGTTCAATATTCTGTAAAAACGGGAAAGGAAACTATGAGGGGGAAATTCTGTGACCCAAGGGGGCAATTACTGTAAAACTGTAATGAAGAAGAAGTGTTTTAATTATATTCAATACGCAGTCCAAATGTTCACAACACATCTGCTGCAGAATATTTACAGATTCATAAAAAAATGAAACTACACAATTTTATACCTTTTTCTATCTAACAGTCAGGCTTTCCATGAGCTCTACAATTAAATTCAGAATTTCAACTTGTTAAACGGTGTTTTCTTCTCGCTAGTGCACATCATCGTGGGGATCTGAAGCATGCCAGCCAATCTGTGTTGTTATGGATTAGTGTGCAGAGTAAATGGTCATATTAGTGCTAGGCTAATAGAACTACTCAATAGCTGCCACTTCAACAAGCAGACAGGAAGGATGCTGCTTTGTGTGGCTAATTTACCCACCTGCAAGGGAAAGGGATTGAGTTCTGTGATAATGAAAGGAAATAATGAGATAGCATTGTAAAACTTGAATAAAAGAAGTGGAGGTGGGGTGGTTTTCTTTTTTTTTCTGCTTTTGTGTGGCGTTAAACAATGAATAAGTATGCAAGGCATTCCTGTGAGTGCTAAACTAAATGCCTAAGTGTGTGTGTTTTACTGGCAAAGGGAAATGCAGAGGTGGAGGACTGTTTGCGCAAACGTAATGTGTAGGCTGTCGGAAAGGAAATCTCATTTGGCTCTATTGAGGACAATTTCAAAGCTGTTTGTTCTTTCAAGTAATTTATGCCTCTTAAATGCTGGAGCAGTAAGGCTGTTAAAAGCACATGCAGCACAGCGCTTCACCTCCATCATTGTAGAGGTCATAAAGAAAGCAGGGCGGCATAGTTGCTCAAACCTCTTCGTGCAAAAAAGGTGGTGCTGCTCTGTTAATAACGCTGCACTCTGACTCGCTGAAAAATGAACAAATAAAATAAGAGTATTTCTGTATCTCGATCAATAAAATATCATAAATAGCACCATAAAGCATGGAGATGATACCCTGCGCAGCTAAGTGCACGCACAGGTTCAGCTCTCTGTTGGATTATATCTCTGACATAGTATGCCAACGTGGTGCTAAAACGCAGCAGAGGTGAAAAGTTCAACACTCTCTGGCTTGGCAGACATTGCAACAACATGCTGAGGTGAGGACACAGCTAATATAATCAGAGCTCATGTATCCTCCAAAAAGCCTGTGGGCCAAGCTCAGGCTCACTTAGCGGTCGCAAATACAAAATCGCACACACACACCCACGCAAATACACACAACTTTTCCCCAACTTCACTGCAACCTTCACTTTCATCCCAGCTGCCTGATAGTAAATGCACCATAAGCTGCCTAAGATCTTAGTGCGTTTGTGTTTGTGTGTGTGTTCCAGTCCTTCTGTGTGACCTCCCACTGAAGGTGAAGAGCTGTGCGCAGCCAATAGGGATCTGAGTCAGAGGGCTTCAGATTGTCTCATTCCTCCAGCCTTTCGGAAGGGATAAAAGACCTCTCACATGTGCTGACCGTACAAAAAAGCAGCTTTGAAATCATCCTCAATAGAGCTAAATTCACTTTACACCCCCTTTCAAAGGCTTTCCTAACAAAAAACTCACCATGAGGGTTGTTTTGAACCAATTAGGGATCATAGTTTCTGCACAGAAAATTTCAAGGATCAGGGCACTCTGAGAAATCTGCAGAGAAAAACTTTGATGCTTCAGTTTTGATGCTGGCTTGTGATGTAGGATCTACTTTACAGAATAATCACTGTCAGCAGAAGAGACCATTTTATAATCACAAAGGGGCCTGTAACCATATATGTTCTGTGCTGTGAGTGAACATGAGGGTGCCGCATGTCATCCAAACCATTATATCTTGTTAGGGTCCACATGGTGTGAAAAGAACAGAGACTCAGCTCCTGTCTAAGATAACACAGTTGGGTCGGTAGTGTCTGAACAATTCGGTCTGGCAAGCTTAGATTTTTAGCCTCTTTTAGCTCATTGTTTGGTTTTGGCCCAATACTCCCCTCATGACTCTGAGTCTAGATGCTCTCACTTAACCTCACTTGCCACATAAAGGTTCTCATAAATCCACTGCATGCTGCCCAACACCATGTGTTGTAGCAACTATCTGGTGAATGAATATGAACAAGGAGCAAGCTGAACAATATATTTTTGTACAAAGAGAATAAGAGCAAGCTCTCCTACCAGAGTAAGCATCACAGTTCTACTCAGTCTAACCCTCTCTTTCCAGAGATACCATCCTTGACCCCAAGCAGAAACTTTACATGAAGGTACAATCATTTGTTCAAAAGCACATCAAAGCAAGTGCTACTGACCTACTTGTGGCTATAAAGTCAAGAGATGTGAGTGTTAAAGCCAAAGTGGAGTGGAGTGAAAGTTATTTTTGGCTTTGTAAATAGGAATCTGTAATTCAATTCTTGATCTGATTCTGACTTGAGCCAAAGTCATGTATATGATTTGAGACCACAGGCCTGCCATGTGGTTGAGTCAGTTTGCGTCATGATATTCAGTATGTTTATATTCTGTTATCTTAAGGACTTTGTTTAGGAGCTTTCTGTTTGTGTAATTCATTCATGTTTAATCTGCTTCCTGTTTTATTTAGTAGGTTCTCTCCTCATGTGTCGTGTCTGGTTTTACTCCCTGTCCTTGTGTGTTTTCATGCCTGTTTTCTGTCACACCTGTCTCGTTAGTCCTTCCCTGTTCCCAGAGTCTTCCCTTCACACCTGTTCTATATTAGTTTGTTTGCTTCACCCTTGTTGTTGGCCAATCTCCATTTCCCTCCTTTTGCCAAGGTGCACCTACTCCAGCTGTGTCTCATTCTTGTGATTAGTTTCCTCTGTATATATATACCTGTGTTTCCCTTTGTTCTTTGTCAGTTCGTCTGTGGTCATTCCTGCATGTTTTCTTATTCTGCGTTCATCTCTGTGTTTTTGATGTTATCCATGCTCCGTAGCCTGCCTGATGTCTTGTTATTAATTTTTTTTTTTTACCTGAGTTCATCAAATTTTCCTGGTTGGTTTTTGTTTTATTTGTTTTGTTCTGCTTTCATTTGGACTTTCAGTTACCTGCTGTATCTGGATGTTTTTTATCGGCTGTATTAAAGCTCCCTTTTTGTTAAAACCTCAACCGGCCTGTTAGTCTGCATTTGGGTCCCCCTTGAATTGACAAGTGACAGTTTGTGAGCAAACAGACAAGACAGAGTTTACAGAATTAAAAAAAACAGGTTAAGACCACAAGGACAAAAACAATACTATTACACAGTGAGAGATTATTTTGTCTCTCTTCATATATAATGATTCTCATACTGTAAAACAGCCCAGCAAGAACCATGTTAGGCTTTTATGGGCACGTACTGTAGCAATAACTTCCATTATAACACCAACCAAATCACAATTAAGACCACTTTACTGGTATTGGTAGGTCTGCTACTTCATATGCAAGAGTATTCTTCAGTATCATGATCACTTGTCTATGTAATGCAGTATCATCTTCTCAGTCATGTGCAATGCTACCTCTCTTTGCTATATCATATTCAGCATAACATTGATTATCCCATGCAGTCTGTAGTTCATTTTTAGTAACTCTTGTACTTATCATACTCCTACTGTTATTCTATCAGGCACTGATTCTGCTTTTGCTCCTTGAAAACACCCACTGGTGTTATTGTGATTTGAAGCATCCTCTGGCACAAGGTTCTACTGAATTAAATTGAACTGAACCAAGTTTAATGTTACTATGTTAATAGTCTACAGTACCATGCAGGACTTTTCGGCGATTGTTGTGCTGCTACTCCAGCAAAAGTGAAATTGAAAGCCAACCCCAGATTCACTCTCATTCGCTACATTTGCATTTGTTTGGCACTGTGTCTGCGACACCCGGTTGCTTCCTTTTTATAAAGTCCAGACCTCACCCGTGCACTGTGCCTTGGACTGCCCTAACCACAACAACAACTAAAAAAGGTCCAAGTGGACGTTTATGTCAAATTTGAAGAAATTCCCTCAAGGCCTTTTTGAGATATTGCATTCACGAACATGAGTCAAATGTGAGGCCACTGTGACCTTGACCCTTGACCACCAAAATTGAATCTGTTCATTGCTGATTCAAAGTGGATGTTTTTGCCAAACCTGAAAATTTAATATCTCCAGCCACAGGTATCACCGGCAAAGAGGAATAATAAGAAAATACAATCAGAGTCTTTGCAGTTAAATGCACTAACACACTTCTAGTGGGTCATAAGTGAGGACTGAGAGGGATTACTTTGTATCATAAAAATCCTGCATAGTGCACCTTTTAAGAGTGTCAACTTCTTCTTTTAAATAATATGCTGTAACCCATTTCATGCCATATGCTGTATGTTACCATGTTACACAGCCACACAATTATTTTCCCTCTTGGGGTGATAAAGAAATAAGACTGAAATCTTCAGGCACTAAATATATTATACAGTCTGTCGATGGCCTCCGCTGCAGACAGCAAATATGGATGGAGCACTCATTCTGCAACCTGACAGCGACCGCAATTTCAAAATTGCCACATTAAATCTTCAGGTCAGATGCTTTTTCAAATTCTTTTCCAACAGAGACTCATGCTTGTCCAATAAACATAACTCCCATTTATGTGTAGTACACACACTTAAAGGTGGAACTATCATTCACAGGTTTTGGGGATGTGTGAAGCAAGTGTTAATGTCAGTGCGTGTGTATGGTAGTGAAGTATGCGGTGGTGAAATATGGAGGTAGGGTGCCTCTTCTGTATGAGGTCACCTCTCTTTGCGGTGGACTGTAGTGCCTTTGATAAGAGAGACTGCCAGAGCATGCACCGTCACAGCCACGCTGTTAATGTGACATTTAAATTAAAAACACAAGTGTAGATTTTTTTATCTGACTTAAATTCGTGATTCAAAACAAATGTGAGATTAAAGGCTTTGCTTCAGTCTTAAAAAAAATCAGGGCTGTCTTCACTTTTTTGAGTTTCAACTGTCTGTGTATGTGTGTGCATGTCTGAGACTTCACACCCTAAATCAAAGGAAATGTTTCACAGCGAGGCGATGCCGTCTGCTGCTCAGTACATTTATTCTGCTACTGGCGGTGTGGCCCTTCCTTCACTGTTACGTCTCCATCTGCCTTCCGTACTCCTTTGTATACGAGTCCCCAACTCCCAGTGCAACTGGCAACCAACAAACCCGATGATCTCTCTCTCACCACGGAAAACTTTCGAGAAGCATTGGACTAGGAAGTAATCGCTAAATCTGCTATTTATTCAGTTGGCAACGAGTTCCCTTTTTACAAAGCATGTAGCATGTGAAGCGCTGTGACACTCTTCCTGCTAAAATAGACTAGCAGCAGTATTCTCGTAGTAATGGGAGCCCACGCACCATCCATCTGACAGGAGTACCTCTCTACATAAATTGTGATGGTTGAGAAAATACAAATATCTCACTCCCCCTCAGGATGTTTCAATACCTTTTAGTTTATCCTGACAGATGTGTGGCAGTCACTGTACAAACGTTGGGAGGCTTGGCATGTGTGCAACTAGTGGCAAGGAGGATCATAAAGTTTGTGATGGGTTCTGCACTCAGCTGTTTCTTTCTTCTACAAGAAGCATGTGTGTGTATGTGTGTGTCCGTACGAATATCAGACCGAAATCAGGCCATTTTATAGGTCTTTTAGCAGCCATTAGTGTCTGCGTGTGTATGTGTGTGTGCGTATTTTATGTGTGTATCCCACTACATTTACACTTCGCCCAAGGCAATCAGCATGATAGTGGAAACCTCCTGAGGTGTGGTGAGATATCAGTAAGCTGACCAGTAATTCGTGGCCGTGGGCAAACACAAGTATTTAAAATGCTGCTCAACTCGAGGGCGAGTTGAAACCAATGTGTGTGAGCTCTCTTTGTTGTTAATTTACCAGGATCAAGTGCATTTTGACTGTCTGGACTGCCGCTTTACATGTATGTAGGTAATTACTTCCACTAGCCACTGCGTTTGATCAATCACTTCACAGGGCGTCAAACCAAACCAAATGGAAGGACGAATCCGGCGTAGGAGTATTATACACTGTATATGTGATTGTGCATGTGTGCGTGTGTGCCTTTGGGCAACACAGGAAGTGAAGGGCACGTACATAACCCCCCTCAGCCACCTTCAGAGATAAAAGTTGCATGCAACAGAATAATGTTTCCTCCCTAAATTCAATAGCCATCAGGCATGACTGTGCTGCTGAAACACCTTAAGCGACCCTGCACATGAAACCATGAGAAACTGACATCTGGGGAAGAGAATCCTCATTCCTTTGAAGTTCTTGTGATACACTTAATAACCGTGAGGTTTTTCACTGATGTCTACAAAGACAGCCGTATACGACCCTGGGCGTAGCTTAAAGGAAAAAGGCTCGGGGACAAAGAAATGGTGGCTTCCTTGAGGTGTATGTGTGCGTCTGCAGTTGTGCACGCGTGTGCACACACACATGCCTGTAAACGCCTGTACGTCTGTGTATGTGTGTGTGCTGTCTGTCAGATGAATGATAACTCCTAAAAGCACTTGTTCTGCAGGATTTTTTTGTGCTCATCACAGAGGCACATCTCTAACACGCCTATCGCTCCAGCTTCAGCACAAGTCTCCCCATGCCACCAATATAATATTTAACAGAGGGATGAGTTTAATGTATCTCAGGATGGTTACTGGCACTCCTGAGAGCAAACTGTGTCTAAGCACGGAGATGATAAACTAGCTACTGAAATCTCTGGTTACTCCTTCCCCCTTATTTTTTCCCTCTGCTCTCATTTCCCTTCTTTATCCCCTCCAACTCCTTAAAACTAAATTTTACTTTGCCAGAAAATGTTCCTTTTTTACATCCATGGCTTTCTAAATGTTTACTCTGAGATATATGGTTTTTATTAGAGGGGTTACAAAATACAAAGAAAAAGGCAGTGTTCACAACAGCTCCCCGGCGTTGTGTATTTTTCTATTGCAACGTGAACAGAAAAATGCATCACTTTACATTGTTATGGTCACGTGATTTAAATATAAATTAAAGGTCTATCAAGATCCATTAAAATGAAATAGCTGGAAAGAAAGACAGTGAGGATGACTTACAAAGGCCGTAAAACAGAATGAGATTTTATGTGAGCTGAATTGTAACTCTCCTACAGTTTGTATAGAGAAAACCCTGCACCATATAAGGCGGAGGAAGGACAGGGTGAAAATTAGATTTTAAAAAAACTAACTGCTTAAAAAAGTGTGGAAAAAAAAGGTAACAGAAAAGATAAAGACGAGAGAAAAGAAAGCCTAATGCTGATAATTGGGAGCAATGCGTCCTTATAGCCAAAAATGTAAATGAGAGCATCTCAGTAGCAAAATAAATGTTAAAAAAGATCCGTTTTTTTGTTTATTCTTAAGATCAGAGGGTGTTTGGTCATGCTTGTGTGTTTACATGTCGAGCGTTGGCTGTCAAGCACAGAGGAGATGCAGAATCAAAGATGATTAACATGATGAAAAATCTCCTCAACAAGTCTCACACTCTCATCTCGGCGCTCTAATGAGATGCAGATCATCGCGAGCGACATTCACAACTGCAGAATGTGCTGTAAGCCTACAACAGAGAGATCCATCAGCACCGGCGCTGACAGACAAACACGGCAGGCGGGTGCAGACAGCAGGAAAAGACAGCGAGGGTGTGACAGTAAAACCGAATCCTGATGCCTGAGACAGAGTCGACAGTCGGCACAATAAACCGCAGCGTACTTTGAGATTAAACTCAGCGAGACAGGAGGGCAAAATATTAAGACTGTACCTCGAGAGGAAAAGAGGACATTGATAGGCGGCGAGACAGACAAAAATAACACTAAAGAATGAAATATATAATGAACATGGGTGCTGAGCGGTGTAAAAGAATGGAAAATGAATAAAACACATCCAACAAGATCTAAGACTGACAGTGTGAGAAGGGAGAGATGAAGAGGATAAAGATAGGAGAGTTTGGCCCCTTGGAGAAGTGAGTGACAGTAAATTCCTGAATGCAGACAGATAAAGAGAATCCTATCCTAAAGCCAAGGGACGTGTTAGTGTGTGTATGTGTGTATGTGCCAGTCTGTGCTGCATGCTGATGTATTGCCTTGTAATTCTGCCCTGATCAGTAAACTTTGCTGGACAGCTTGACAACAACAATAAAAGGTCAATGGATTAACCTCCATTTGTGGCCACGGTGACAGTCACTTTAAGCCTGTAATTGTTTGTTTTTCGGTTCTTCAAATCACCTTCCGAAGCAGGTGAGATGTATAAAAAGAGGATCAGGAAAAGTTAAAGTACAATGAGTTTCAACTTTGGCAAGCAAATTAAAGACAGCTTCTTCAATTTCGAGAAATTCCAGGGAAATCCAGCAATCTAAAACCGGATTATCCCATTTACATTCATTGGATGGCTTCAAACTTCTGAGCCATAAGACATAATCAAACTCTGTGAGCCATTCTGCTACTGAGTTAAAGAGTTTCAAAGATATTATAGACGCAGTTTTAAAATCGACTCATTTATTTTCTTTTCAGCGACTGATTTCTTTCATCCATTAGAAAAGAAAGTCTGCGTGCTTATAAATAATTTGCTGCGCTTATCATTCAACAGAGAAGAGAGCAACACGAGGAGGTCATTTTATCTGAAGTGCTGGCACTGCTTTTATGGGGGGAAAAAAAAAGGCCTATCCACACCCAATCACACATCCCACACAAACAAAAGTGACGATAAAGAACTGGTGTCCTTGCAGCGCTGTCTGTGCTGATGATTCGTCTTCTGACACTAACAAGGAAAAAGTCACTCATTATTTTTATTGTTATATCCAAAGGATATTTGTGAAGATCAAAAAAAATGCATGTAATGTGTATTATGTGCAGTGAAACATGGAAGCAGCGGGGGGTGTTTTAAAGAGGATATATTGTAACTCTAGATAAAGGAGTGGTGTGTCAGGGTTGCTCATGTGCAAGGAAGGCTGAGGACGGGATGAAAGGATTCTATTGTAACAATCAACCTCGTTTGCGGCGGGAGGAGAGACACAAAGAACAAACAGATGAGCAGGGAGGTTGAGACGAACCTGCTGGTCTGATTCAGCAGGTACTTTCTTTTCAGAAAAGATCTTTCTGTGTGCAAATACATAAAACATCTCCACAAGTCTGACAAAACATGCACCGAATTTCGACAAAATGCTGCAAAGTTAAAAAACACAACTAAACACAGAAACGGAAAATAAAGTCACGCCAGAGGACACAAAAAACTGATG
>JAPZEB010000006.1:17304194-17337044 GCA_029783705.1 Chaetodon striatus
CTGATATCTCAGATATCTTAAAATGTGGAGAAATAAAAGCAAAACTACCTGCAAGAGTTCAGTGTGAAAATCTGAGTTTTGTGTTTTAACTTATCATTACGATTGCACAATGTATTGACGATAGGAGTATGACCCCATCAGTATTTAGATCAGTCCCTGCAAGCCTTGTTTTCACTATGGAATTCTGTCTTCACTGGGTACGATCTCCCGGCTCCATTTACAACACAAAGGAGGTGCATCAGCCACTAAGCCACCAAAACAGGAAGTGGACAGCACTTTTGTTTTCCCCAGCAGCTATCCATGGGATGCCCTAAATATGGCACCCTGGGCGTCCTGCATCACATATAGTGTTGCGTTCCTGATGCGAGTTCTCATCAGCGTGGACTGAGTCATCGCCTCGTTTTTTTGATAAGCACGCAAAACCACAACATTAAAAGTTATTTATCACCTAATCTTTGCTTTAACCCCAAGATTAAAGCTGCAGGAGACCCCACGCCTGACCGTAACTTCAAACAGATCCAGATTTATGAAGATAGATGTAGATTTTTACTCCTTGTCCTGCTGGCACATCTCTGCAGACTTTCAAATGACTTTTATCTGACTGCTGTTAAATTCTCAAATTGACGCACACAGCACTAAAATATATTGACATTTAGATGGATTGAATTATGTCCAACAACAAAAATCAACTATTATGATAATTGCTAGGTTGTTTAAGTAGTTCACATTCTGCTTTTCTAGCTTTTCAAAACTGAGGATTTGCTTTTCTTTGTTTCATTTGTTGATAGAAAACAGAACATGTGTGGGTTTTTGTCAAACTAAGACATTTTTTACATGTGCATGACATGTGATTTATCAATTAATTGAGACAATTATTGGGCAGTCATCATAGTTGCAAACCTTTGTGTTGTAAGTATTTTGAAAGTATTTTGTTTTTATCATCGTTGATTAACCTCATTATTTTAATTTGTATCGTTTCTTTCCCTGCTGCTCCATTATAACTGCCATCTGAACATCCCACAGCCAAAGAGAAGCCTGGGAAACAAGCCATGTTGCAACCCATTACAGTTAACTACAGTGATCCCAGCGGGTCTTAACCTGTGACAGAAGGTGCTTCCTGCCACTCTTCCCCTGTATATGAGCCTGTAATAGGGCCACGTAATTACCAGTGGCTGCCTCGGAGCTCTGCCCAGCTCAGACGCCCAGGGCTCTCATTACCCACAATGCTGCCTGGGCTCTTAAATATCAAACACCTCTTTGTGCTGGAGGCCAGACCGCCCCTTAGCCTACGGCTACCCCTCTGTGCTATGCTGTGCATGCATGTGTGGGATTAGTTGCGTGAGTGTGTGCCAGTGCACATCTGGTTTTAAGACATTTTTATTACATATATATAGGTGTACGTACTCACATTAATGTCATGTTACACATAATGTTAACTTCCTGTGAAATAGAGGCTTGTAAACATGGTGGAGTTGATTTTGGGGGGTTTTGAGAGGGAGGGAGACACTGAGGAGGATGTTTTGTGCTTTATTGTACCTGCTGTGATTCACTGTAGTGCTGCCTTTTGACACTATACGTCAACACTGTTTTCTTTCTTTCTCTCTTTTAAACCTTCTTTTTCTAATTCTATATCCGAAACCTGTAATGCCAACTCTCTTGAGAGGGAAGGAAGCTTAAGTGGATCCAGTAAAAGTATGGACTGATAATATAAACTCATGTACTTCAATTACAGATTTCCTTTTAAAAGCTGTGGGCCTTTTTATTCAAACCAGACTGTTGCCAAGAGCAGACAGAGAGAGGAAAAAAAAGAACTTTACAGGAGCATGGACAATCAATTAGTCAATGTTTCTCCTTTCATGTGCATAAAGGAACTGTTATTCCTCTACACATTAGCACTTTCCTCTAAGTGCATAAGCACCGCAGTATAAAACTGAGTCTAGGGCTAATTCACAAAACAATTAGTTCATGTTTTCAGACAAAAACTCTGCAATACATGGGTTTCATCTTTTATAATGTGGAGAGCACATTTAACTTTTGGATGTTGGAGGTTAAGGCATTCAGTAGTTTTAAACTTGAAGAGAGAATCATCATCAAAGCAGGACTGTTATGTCCCATTCAAATACAGAATTCACCTGGCCCTGGTGATGTACAAAATAGCCTATAAAGTTATTCATGATCTCGACATTGCGTATCAAATCGACACATTATGACACATAGTTTTGTCGTTCTGTGAATCACTGAGAAGCATTGCGTTATTTAGCCGAGTACCTGAATGTGAATCGGTGAATTCCTCTGCAAAGTCCATTAAATTCAAATGCCTCAGTGATGAGAGGCTTATGGGTCTCTACATCAGTTGTTCTGAGAGTGCTTAGTCTTTAATACAATACTGTCATATCTGATCCTACAGAGGGAAAATGAGCACACTGAGAGAAATAAGCATCGTCTGCAACTTGTTCATTATAGAACAAGTGCACCTCTTCTTTATATCGTACATTCAAGGGGAGAATTGCACCAAAAAACGGGTGGTGTATGTGTAAATTAGCACTGCTCACACAAAACAATAGGTGCACAATTGCACACATACAGTAAGGGTGTGGTGGAGCTGAGAAAATGTAATTAACCGCCTGCTCAGTTGAACAATAAAGAAAGAAAAAGAGAGCTGAAGCCAGTAACAACTAAACCCACAAACCCATGTGATCTGACTGCTTTAAAACACCAGCGTGGACTGGAAGTTGTGCCTCTGCCGTCATGACACTTAAAGCTAAACCACAACGTGAAGGCTTTATGGTTGTATTTATTGTGTGCTTTATTCTTTTAATATGAAATCTAGACATTAAATGTGAAACTTTTATGTGATGTGCTTGTTTGCATTGCTTTACAAACCTTTCTATGAATATATGTAATCATTACAGGTTATGGTGGCCCCCCAAGGACAAAACACATAGAAAAACATGCGCCTCTAACAATACAGCCAACCTTTTGTGTATGTTTGGGTATTTGTCTCACTTGTTTGTGCTTCCAGCCTTGTTTGTTTAGCCTTTATTAATTTGGAGTGCATATCCCTTAATATTCATGCTTTTCCTCTTTTTTCAGCCCACTGATACACCTGATCGCAGAAAAATGCAGCCACCTCTCAAGCTCTCCTTCCCTCGCAGAAATTTCCTACATGAGATTCTCAGTCGCTGATTGCCTAATTAGCTGCTGCCTTGGTAAATGGACTCTAATTTCATGCGCATTGCAAGCCAACTTAAAGAACAAAATGCACAGAAATTAGAGGCCATTTCATGTGCATGAATCAGAAAGTGAATGACAGGCATAATGCATCTGAAATTAGTCATAACAGAGGATTTTACACATGAAAATGAAAGCGCATTGGTAATTTCTGCAGACTGAAAGCGCTCTTCGCTCTGTGTACGAGGGTTGTCCTTCCCCTCTGGAAAACAATTAAAGGGGGCCTATTATGCGCATTTTCAGGTTGATACTTGTATTTGGGGTTTTTATTGGAATATGTTTACACACTCAAACAGTCAAAAACCATTTAATACTTTTCATACCCTCCATGCTGGAACATCTGTATTCTCCGTGTTTCTGAAATACTCTGCGTCTCGCACATTTTTTGTTTTCCCAAGCATGTTTTGCCATGTCCCATTCTGCTGTGCTGTGATTAGCTAGTATTACATGCAGTGATTGAGTAGTACTCTTCATGTCAGTGCATCAACTGTTAGTACCAACCGGTCACAGCACAGTAGGGTGAGACCTGGCGTAACACACTTGGGATAAAAAAAAAAAAAAAAAACACATTTAAATATATTTAAAGTCATACTCATGTTTGGCCGTGTCGTCAAGCTAGTTTGCTTACTCTGTTAAGTGGCTGTCCATTATTTACTTATTCTACAGCAGGAAATGGCACTTCAAAATAAAAGCTCTGTGCTGGAACTTCACTGTACTTGTATTTTTTACAAACTCGATACATTCCTGAGTCACTTGCAGTCCATGCAGAATGTCCCCGTAAACCAATTTTGCACTGGGACCCACCAGTTGGGAACCCCTGATATAGGCTACATAATGCAAACACATTCGCAGTACTGTGCGTGGAGCTGATAACCATATAAATAAAAACCGTCACAAGCTGATGTTATGTCGTCTCAAACCAGAAAATAGCATTGGAAACAGAGTATTCAGACTATCTAAAGCCTGAGGTTTTTGCACACAGTGATTACTTTTACATATGTTTACCTTATTATTTGGAAATTTGGCCATCTTAATATGAACATCTGACAGTGTAACATTAAATATGTGACAGAAAATAAGGAGAAGAATATTAGTTCCCCTTTAATATACTGGCATAAGCACAGTTTAGACTGAACAACTCGGCGCTTCTTTATTTTGATCTAAAATATTTATTGTGGAGCTTGTATTTTCAACACGTTGCTCACAGTTTCTCTATGCCATCAAAAAAGCCCTGAGAAATCAGCCCTGGCTCAGGATAGAAAATAAAATAATACCACTTGACATATCCTGCAGTCATATTCACAAATTACACAGCCAGTCGCATTAAATCATGAAAGTGTGAAAGTGATGTGCGTTAATCTCGGCACCTCAAAAATTACTTTCCTATCTTTGATGAACCTGTGAGCCTCATCAGTTCCCCAGTAAGTTAATACGATGTAGCATCATTTGCGGTGTACAGTTACAGACAAAGGGCCTCCGACGGCCCACGCAGATTTGTCAAAGATTGATATTCTGACCCACAACTGCACTGCTGCTCTGAATGGCAGATTACTTTATAGGCAAATCCTGAATCAAATGGAGTCAGTGCAAAAATCAGTCGCCTCATGCATCTTCAAGCTGATAGAGAAAAGGCTTCCATTTAGCCTTGTGATTATGAGTGAAAACAACAGAAATATGAAAATGTTCTTTACTGATGTGTTTGTAAAAATCTGCCAGGAACAATTTACAAAATTAACCTCGCTATGAGCTGGAATATGATTAACTGTGATTCTCCGAAGCCTGACAACTGCTGTAGAAACTCGGGGAGAAAAGGAGCGTTACAGATTCACCAGAAGAAAGTCTAAAGGTTAGAGATCTCGTACTGTACCCAAAAGTGACAGGTTTGATCTTCACCTGAGCCTATTTGTATCTATCAACATTTTGTTGAAATGTCATTCTGCAACACATTCAGGACCTTTCTGCTCATACAGCGTTAAGTCTATGTGGCTAAAATGAAGATGCAAATATAAAAAGAAAAGGTGAAATCTTACCTTTATCCTCAACTGAGAAATGGAAGACATCAGATGTAGCATTTTCTTCATTGCGTAACACATAGCAGATGTTCAGGTCATCAATATCAGCTGTAAGAGAAACGTAGCGTTAGCTTTTTAGTGTCAGGTGATGAAACAGGTGTAAAAATCAGCGCTGGAAGAAGCACAAAAAAAATTAATTTGTGCAAATATGACAAAACTTTGTCACCCTTCAAAACCGACACAGAAAAACAAACAAAAAAATGCAAAAGACAAGCAAACATCAACAAATGGTTTAATGTAATTAATGACATGCAAATGAAGGCAAGTACTTTGCATTTTAAACTGCAGGGTAACACTGTCGTATCAATGTGAAATGAGGCATGATGAGAAGTTTAACCTTGCTCCAACTTAAAGCAAGGTGATGGCTAAATTACAAACTGTATATTGAGAACTGCCCTTGTCGAGATTAAAAATATATATTTATGAAACAATTTGCATTTTAAGATTAAAACAAAAAACCTCCGCTCGAAGTTTCACGCTGGCTGCACAGAAAACGCCTCAAACACACTTTGAAGTTGTATTATGGCTTTATGGCTCGTTCAAACACTCTCTCTGTCGAATAATTGTTCAAAGATGGAAGCTGTCCTGCTTCAGCACCATATCAGCTACAATAACAGCAGGTCTCTAGTATCACACTGATTCTGTTCATTATCAGCAGCACTCAGCATGAACAATTTTCTACCAGAGGAAGCATTCTGAAAGTAATGCATCCGTAATCCAGGACGATAAGGCCACAACCTCAAATCCGAGACAGCTCGAGCTAAACCAACAGAAAAACGTTTAAATCCTGAACCTGCCAGCTCTCTGTGTCAACAGCCCCGAAAAACAAGGTGACAGTGGATCTTTTAATGACAGACGAGGGTAAGAATGTTAAGAGCAGGATTGCGCCGGGTACCTACACTTCCACAGCTGTTTTCCTAGCTTTTCTTTGAATTACAGGGTTTCTGTCTGCCTTTTTTCCCCCCCTCCATCATTCTCCTGAAACGTCTATTACAGTGCAGGAAAAATCATCAAGACTGTGAAAGGGCTTGGCCTCTGCGAACCACCTCCTTCAATAATAGATTTCAGAGGAAGGAGGTTCATAAAAGTATAAACCCCTGACTCCTGGCTGGGACGCATCTTAAACCTCTTCGGTGGCTTCCTGTCATTACTGCCTCTCTTCCTTCCCTTCAAACATGGAGACATGGAAAAGAAACGCATAACTATGTTACATTTATACATCAGATCCTGATTTTTTCAAGACTGCTGTTTCAGATTAGTCTTTTTTCACATTAATGAGTATCGATGTGATCGTAAAGGAAAGGCGGCAAGAAAAGGCTCCTTTCTGGAGTGTGTGACGCAGCCTTGAACCCCAGGACCTTGCAGATGTAAAGTCAACACTGTGAACCAGGGGCACATAGTTCATCAAATATTTAAAGAGAAGGCCTCGTGGGATGTGCCCTGGAAATGGGAAGAGTAAATAAAGAGCGAGGGATTGTCTCTTTCACCTGACTGATTCCTCTGACGAGCCTGTTTGCTCTCTCTCACTCACTCTCTCACGCCCCTTGCCTCATTCTTTATTTCTCTCATGCCACCTACACCTCCCCCTTCCCCCTTCATCCCCCCTGCCTCCTTTGCACTCTCTTCCACTTTACTTGCTCTCTCTGCCCCCTCTTCTGCCCCTTTGCCTCTCTTTCTCGCCGCACTCTTGTCTCATCTGTGTCCTTTTTTTTTTCAAAGACTGCAGCCGCGCAGTGGCTGTCAGAAGTGTCCGTCTCCTGCACACTGAAGAGCTCTTTTTTTTCCACTCTGTGTTCTCATCCCCTGTCTGTGCTTACACCAAGCTGTGGCAAAAGCAGGTGAATTTTCTTACTTGTTCGCATAATTGCCTCAGCGTGACATGAAATACTGCATTGATTGCATCGCTTTAAGCCTTAATCAGTGGCTCTGCTTGCATTATCAATAAACAGACATGAACACACTGAGAAACGCTTAAAAATTCATAGCTCAGGTGGCATCTGGCTCTATCTGCTGATGCTGTATAGAAATGTATTTTTCCTGAGAGGGTTCAAGTTTCCGTATGAATTTTTAAGATGCACAAATTGCAACAAATTGCCTCAAATTCGAAACTGACCTGGTCAAACCGCGAGAATGTGCCGCAACTCAAATGCCATCCTGTCACTAAGAGATCTGCTCTGACCTTTTCACATGATCCTTCTGCTTCTGTCCTGCTTCATTTAACAAACCACTGTAGAGAACATCAGATGTGAACATTTCTCCGGAGATGCATAAATAATAAATTATTCATCCCTAACCGTCTACAAGACATTTGCGCGAAACATCAGCCTCTAACTTTGGTCTGCTAATTATGATTTGATGAGGAAGGCACATCTAAATCAGGCCCACAAATTAACTATTGAAATTCCCAAGCCTGTACTTGTCACACATATGAATAATTATTACTCCATAAATTAAAATCTTTGGTAGGCAGTGTGAGACATTAATCAAAACTTAGAGACTTGCAGGGATTTTTGACTTTAACATGTCTTCTCTGAAGTTCAGTGCCACATGGGTAACACATCAATAGTTAGAGGATTATCATTATTTAATTACAAAAATCATGATTAAAATCAATTTGGCAAATAAGCACAGTAATAACTGTTTAAAGATATTTGATTAGGGAAAGATATTTTTGCATGTCAGATTGTCATTGATGTTATTTTGCCAGAAATTAATTATTTAAAATAATTTAATGTTACATGAGAGATGGGATTAGGTCATTTTGTTTACCAGATCTGACAATTACATTTTGAAATCCATCCATCCATTTTCGAGTCCACCATCACTCAACCACTGAAAAGCACTTAACAAAATCACTGTCATTTGATTGTGCCATCCGCATGCAATATTCATGCAAAGGTCACACATTATAATACCAGTGGGTGTTTGTTTACCTTGGCTAAATGTGTTGATGGAGTTGTTTCCTTGTCCCAGGTTGACGATGTAACCGTGTTTGGGCTGCGTGGTGACATGGAACACCAGTGAGGCCGGGCTGCTGTCTCTGTCTTCTGCCCTCAGCACTTTGGAGCTGATGGGGAACCCCAGGTGACCCGTGGCCAAGATCTTCAAAGCGGGGGCACCTTTATTCACCACGATCTGGGGGACGCCGTTGTCGACTGCCAAAATGGTGATCTTCATGGTCTGAGGGCGGCGAGTCTCGAACACAGTGTCGGGGAATACGTAAAAGTCATTGTGTGTGCCATCTGTGACTGTAAAGGAGAAGGAGTCCTCCGATGATTCGGTTCCATCGTGTTTGTAGCTGATGAGGTTTTCATTGAGGTCTTGTTTGGTGAAGCTGGTGACGGGCACTGACTGATTGTAGAGGAGTTTACCGTGAACAGGCAGCTGGGTGACAGTGAATTTCAGCAGCCTCTCAGCTGTGTCCTGGTCCTCTGCGGTGAGCTCAAATGGTGTAATCAGCTTAATCTGCCCCTCTGTGACAACTAAACTGTTTACAGTGACAACAGGTTTCTTATTATCAACATCCACAATGGAGACTCTGAACGTTCTGAAAATAGGATTGTAGCCGTCGGTGACTTCAAACTCAAAACTGTCCATTTTCACCTCATCGTCTGAGGTGTGAATGTAGTAAACCTTACTGCCAGCCAGCTGCAGCTGAGTAAAAGACACAATAGGCATCCCAGGAGTGTCTGTACACTCCAGATGGCCTCTGACAGGGGCCCTCGTGACGGTGAAGACTAAGTTCTCATCAGGGCTGTTGAGGTCAGTCGTGCTGAGAAGATCTGTGGTCAAAGTCACTCTGCCGCCTTCTCTCAAAGACACGCCTTTACTGACCACATCAGGGAACACCATGTCAATACTGCCCACAGTGATGTAGAAGTAGCGATCAATTAATGGGTTCAATCCATCTGTGACATCAAATTTAACTAAGTCTCGGATGCCCTCCTGACCGTTGTGTGTGTAAAGAATAAGCCCTGCGTCGATTTCAGCTTGTGTAAAATTCATACCTAGCGTGATATTCTCAAGAGACCCGGGTGCAATTTTCCTCTGAAGGAGACCCTGACCAGGCCTGAACCTTATGATGTATGTGAGCGTGCTGTCATCTGAATCTAAATCTGTTGCTTTGAGAACTTTGTTGTTGATCTCTTTGGTCTCCCCAATTTCCACCTCCAGGCCGTCGTTAATGAGCATTCTAGGGGTCTCGTCGTCAACGGCGATGATCATAACCACTGCTGTTTTCTGCACGGAGTACTTTCCATCAGTCAGAGTGACATCAAAGCTGTCCTCTGTTGTCTCTGAGTCATCGTGCTCATAAATAATGCTTGATGCCTCCCTAATCTGCTCTAAAGTAAAATTAGTCACCAAAACTGAGCCTGTGGACAGCTGGTTCAAAATGGCCCCATGTTTGGGAGGTTTAGAAATGATGAACATCAGCTCCTCAGGTGGGATATCGGCATCGGCCCCGTTCAGGATTGGAGTGTCGATTACGATGTTCATCCCCTCCATCACAACTATCTCCCTCAAATAAATCTCCGGCTTTTCGTCATTTGCTGGGATTATGACGATTGGGAAGAAATGGTTCTCTGAGAAATTGATGCCATCAGAGCACCTGAATGTGAACCTATCTTCCACTGGCTCTACTCCTTTGTGAATGCTCTGCACATAGTAGATATTCCCTTCCCTGATGTCTCTGATGGTAAAAGCACTGATAGGTGTTCCTGACCTGGACTTTTCTGAGCCTGGGGCGGGTGAAATATTTTCCACATAGCCAGCAGTGGGCTGGACAATGATGGTGCAAAGGATATCATCCGTTGGAGTGTCATTATCATCAGCGCTCAAGTGCTGAGGGCCGATGGCATATTTCTCCCCTTCAATGACACTGAATTGAATCCCAACTCCAACCTCAGGGGCCTGGCTGTCAACAGGAAGAATAGTGACACGAATTTGGACTCCGTTGACCTTATTGCCACCCACTGTCCAATCATCAGACATGTCTGTGAGAGTCAAATTGAAGCCGTCCTGCTGAGAGGAAAGACCTATCTCACCACCGGTGTGTGCATACACAACTACACCATTAATAATATCAGCCTGTGTAAACCTAGTGGCAGGCACTCCTTTGACTAATATTTCACCCATAACTGGTGGATCCTCCACAATAAAGGTCAGCTGGAGGTCATCTGTGTCATCATCATGGCCTTGAATGACGTTAGTTGTGATTTCCGTGGCTCCGTTCTCCAGCACATCCATATGAGAGCCGATTGTTCCCGGAGGCAAGCTGACAGTTGGCGTTTCATCATCAACAGGCTTTACATTAACTTTGACCGTCACGGTTACGATATGAATCCCATCACTGACATCCAGCTGAAATTCATCGCTCATCGTCTCCTCCCCACCATGAATGTATGATATCTTCCCCTCTGGGATATCCTCAAGTCTGAAAACCCCTTTTCTCTCTAGATCGGTGAATGCAACCTGGACCTGGCCGTGTTTAGGGGGCTGGCTTAGAGTAAAGGTAATCTGTTTGCTCTCTGTGTCGAGGTCCGTGGCGTCGAGCTCAGCGAGACTGATGATGTGCATGCCGCGTTCATACACGGAAAAGCCTGTGTTTGTAATCTGGGGGGGTTTGTTGTTGACGGGCTGGAGGTAGATCGTGAAAGCTCCTTCTACGCTGTTCCCCGCCGTGTCTTCGACGGTGTAGCGAAACTGCACGACGTGAGCTGTTATTCCGAGCTCAACATCCGGAGGGTCGTAGGAGATCTTATGATGGTTAATTTGAGCTTGTGTGAACTCAGTGACTTCAGTGTCCAGGCTGTCTGTCAGCACCAAAGAACCAAATAAAATTGGGTTATTTTCATCTGTGTCTACTGGGGGCTGGATAACTGTGTATTTGAGGTCTCGATCCTCAGAGTCCAAATCAGTGTAGCGCAGAACTTCTTTGCTAAAGTGAGTGAGCTTGTACTCCTGAACTGTCATCTGCAGGGTGGTGCCGGGGAATAGCTCAGGGGGTACGTCATCTATGGGTAAAACTTTGATTATAAATGCACTCTCTCCTGACTCGTTAGGGGGGTCGTTGTCATCCTGAACTGTGAACACAAACTGATCCATGATGGTGTCTGTGTTGTGAGGGCCTGTGTGCTTGTAAAACAGCTTCCCGTCAGTGATGTCTTTCTGAAGCCACTCTGTCACCTCCTTCTCATACACTTCATCCTCAGCGTTAAACTTCCAAGAGGAGGGGTCCTCGGGGGCGTCTGACTGCCTTAAGAGCACCGTGCCAATAGTAGAAAAAGGAGGGACGATGGTGAATTTAATAGTTGAGTCCTCAGAGTCAATATCTGCTGCGCTGAGCATGAGGGGAGATATAGACATCATCTGGTTTTTGAACAGCACCAGGCCGGTGTTGGCGTTTATAATCGGCGGCTCGTCATCAGTGGGAACGATTGTAATGGGGAAAAGGAACTCTACTTCATTTGTTCCGTCTGACATCTTGAAGACAATGTTGTCGCTGTATGTGTCGCTCCCATCGTGCTGGTACACAACAACCCCTGTTGTAAGGTCAGCAGGTGTGAAGAGTTTCCTGTGAGAGCCCAGCATCATGAGGTCCCCGTGACGCAGCCCATCCACCACTGCGATGGTGACAGCGTCCAGGTTGTCCTCATCGCTGATCTCCAAGTTGTGGGCGCTGAAGAGAGGCCGAGACTGCCCCTCGTACAGCAGCTGGCCCGTGTTGCGCGTCACAACAGGGGCCATAGAGTTCATCGGCTTCACAACTATCGTAAAAGCAAAGGGGTCTGAGACGGCCCCGTCTGTGTCTACCACCTCAAACTCGAGCTGGAAAATCCTCTCCGTGTCTGAGTCCAGGGAGGGGGGCTTGTAAGCTATTTTCAGTTCACGCAAGTCTCTCTGGTAAAAAGACGTGATGGGGAGGTTTCTGTCATCAGTGCTGACTATGTAGCCCTCCTCGTAAGATAAGGGAGAGGTGATGTTGAAAATAAGCTCATCTGGGTCTGACTCTGCATCCTCAGCAGCCAGCATATCAGGGGTGAGGGCGGTCATCACAAACTGGCTGATCTCCATCATCATCATGGACACAAAGCTGGGTTTGGGGGGAGTGTTTTCTTCTCCCTCTTTGATGCGAATCATGAGATGGAAATACTCCTGTTTCACTAGGTTGCCTTCTTTATCATGCAGCTCCACAACCATGGGAACATAGTCCCTGTTGGGAGACTTGCGGTCAAACGTGTGCTCGTAGCGGATGTCAGCTTGTGTGAATTCATCACAGTCCATCATTTTGGAAAGTTTCCCCCCATCAATGAGTCTTCCATATCTTGGCAGCGAGCTGCCGCTTGACAGGGATGTCACCTCACATTTATGAGAGTCTCTGTCATAAGTGAACTCTAAAATCTTCCTATCAATAGGGTTGCTGGTGGTTTTGAGATTATCAACAGTGAGAGGCATGTTTTTGGTGAGTAACTCTAGCTGCGTAAAAACTACTTCCACCTCCATCATAAACGGGATAATAACGGTTTCGGTTTGCGCATCATACCTGAGCTGCAGCCTCACTCTGTCTTTAGCCGGACTTCTCGACCCGTAGTGGGAGTATGTCACATCATTAGGACCAAAATCACACGGAAACTTTTTGGGAGAGAGATGCCCCGGTCTCTGTGAGAGCGGATCATTATCCAGCACGGTGATGCTGCACCGGTCTCCCGGCTGCGTCTGAATCACCAGATCATTGATGGGGTCGATGAAGACAGATCTCCCGAAAGGCACGCGTATTCCGTTGTTGGCCACCAAGATAGCATCTTCTGACAGTTCAGATCTGAGCGCGTAAAATAATCCAGAGCTGTCGGGCTGCGCGAAGACAATACCTGTTACTGAAAAACACAGGAGAAGTCTATGGAACAACATCGTGGCGACGGATGTGATCCAAACCATCCGTGAGGGGGAAAAAAAGTCGCTCTGCGGAGATGATGCTCAAAACGCTATCTCTTTACGCGAAAAGATAAAAATCCCCAAAGTGTATGGAGTCGGCTGGATGTCTACACGGTGACTCCCGTGCGTCTATCCGTCCGGACCCTCGACATACTCGGCGAGAATAGCGCGCAGGAGTTTTAACTTCAGACACTTGAGAGGCTGCGTAAAAGTGCTGCCGCCCATCTCTGCGCATATTGGAGCATTTTGAAGGCTTGTTACCTCAGCTTTGTCGCCAATGGGCAGCGCGGCTGACACTCACAGAGCTGGGGCGGGGACTAGAAGATGAGCTGAATTACACAGATTCATTACCTATAGTGCAATTACTGAGTTTCTTCTGTCAGGATCTTTGCAAGATGTAACAGTGGTGTTAAAAGATAATATTGCCCCGAGGAAAAATAGTCTATTTAAGTATGGCTCATGAGTAGCACATCATATAATCATTTCATCTGTGGACATTCAGACAAACTGATGAAATTGGGAGAAATGTCAAAATTGTAACCCAGAGGGCTGCAGATATTGTTAATGTTTTCCATGCTATGTAAGACAGAGAAAGTTCAATAACTGGGCTGACATCTTTATGTTACTGCTTTCATGATAAATTTCTCTCACTAAATGGTTGAACAATGACAGAATAATTCTAAATGTGCAAACCAAAATTTTTGTAACAAAACAAAGCATTTGTTTATTGATGATGCTGACACACTAGTCAGTCCAAATACTCATTCATAATCATACATTTTTACATCTGAAGAAAACAAAGCCCTGGGGCATTCTGTCGGGACATCTAAGACACATACCACCTGACTACAAAGTCCTGTGTTCAAGTGTAAGTACACATCACTGCTGTGTCATCTCTATCTCCAAACCTGTCTGTCAAACTGCTTAAAACCGTTTAAAACCTCATTTACAGAGATCCAGTGACTGATGACTTTGCACATTCTGATATTTATTTAACTCTTGATCTCAAGCCTTATTTTAAATTTGACAGAAAACTTGAAAAAATCGGGGAAAAAAATCAATACAACACGGTATCGCAATATTTTTGCGTGGCAATATTGTATCGTCACACAGTGCCAAGTATAGATTTTTTTTTTAATATTACAAATACAAAAGAAGAATATTATCAATTATTGTTTTCAATCCACCAGATACATTTTGCTGCAAAAAAGTAAAAATAAAAACATGGCTGAAGTGAGATGAACAGACTGAAAAACAGATGGTGACATACAGTAATTTACAGTTGAAAAAAGGTAATAAATCGCAATATATTGCAATACTTTGTGTATGGCAACATATTTACAATAGCAATAACACTGTATTGTGACTTAAGTATCACAATAATATTGTATCATGAATGGATAAAATGTAATACTGTGGGCTTTTCCTCCCAAACAAAGGGACACTGTCATTACTCTGCTCATTGGTGGCTTATTAGTCCTTGCTTATGTTCCTCCTCATTTGCTCTAACCCCACTTCCCGCAGCGAGTATATGTGTTAATAGGCTGATAGGACTGGAAGACTGGCTCATTTAGTTCCTGTTTATGCATGCAATCATCTATTTATTTATCTTGTCTTTAATTTGTGGTGAATAAACAGTTGAATGTGGGCCCTCTGAAACACGCTGACCTTCCCTTAAGCGATAAAAAGCCACTGTACACCTCAAAGTGCACTAGGCAAAGGCAGCAATGCCCATGTCCTTGTCGGTGTGGATCAGTAAACTATAATGCATAAAAACAAATCAGCAGCAGTGTCTGGGTGTGAAATATACATTCAGCTGACAGGGACCAAAAAATGCTGCAAACTGTTTTTTAAGACTGGAGAAAATCCATCCTGCTAGACCTTGGTGGTCCTAGGGGGGAATTTGTACAGCAAGTTGGAACACCTGTCAAGGCTAAGTCATGAGAGAATGAACTCACTGCTCTTCTTCTGCTCTGTAAACAGGAATTTTTGAAGTCATCAATTCTCTGCTGTTTTTACAATTTTGCTGAATATCTTTATTTATTTAATACTTACCATTTATAGAGAGAGATTTGTTGCAGTCAAATAAAAAGCATGGCTGCTATTATTTAAATATGAATCAGTGAGTAGTTTGTGCAAACATTTGTATGATTACTGAGAAACATGGTGAACTTTTCAGGATCTCAAAATGGTACGGTGAATATGTAACAATTCACACTCAAGTCAATATGAGGCAAAATCATAAGGTTGATAAAATCCTACCGAAGGATCTTTCCATTACCATGAAACTGGTTCGAAGTGTCAAACATAAATATTTGAAATGTTCCGTGCTGTTCTTACAACCCTGACAGCATTGAGTCTTAAAAATCCCCATACATGAGCCAGAACCTTAGAAAACACTGCTTGTGACTGCATTTTGTCCTTGACTCACCACCACCCACGTTTAAAATGCCAGGTGATTAGAGGGTTTCTAGTGCCTTGTTATTTTAAAGTATGTGGCACCCCCGGCTTTTCCAGCTGTCAGGCTTTTCATATGTGGTAAATGATTCTTTTTGTGATTTTACACGTGACAAAACATTCAGATACATGCACGTTAGATCCACACTGTGAGCGGTGAGTACATTTAGAGAGATGATACTGCATACTGAAGTCTAATGAGAGACGGATGGAGTGATGAGGAACAAAGGAGGGATGTAAAGATCATTATTAAGTCAACCAAATTAGAGACTAGTGAGCATTTTCACCTGGAACTTTAAGCTGCAATGCGTGTTTCCCACAAAATTATTTTCCATAGGAAGAGAGTCCATATGTTGGCATGATGAGCACCATCATTTATTCCATTTTTTGGACTCCCTGATTGTATTTCTGTTCCCATCTGACTAATTAGCACTGAAACTCTGGCTAACCCCTGCAGCCCATTTCTCTCAACCACCATGCACACAGAAACTTTTGGAAAGTCCAGCCTCAGATTTATGTCATATTCATACAGTACTGAGCGTGGGGTTCCTTCTGCTCAGCAGCTGCTCCGCTGTGATAAGGCCACACATGGAGATTGTGGGGTTTGAGTCTACATGGGGATGAGAGAGATTCAAAACTGTCTGGTAATGAGGCAGTATGAGGGTTAGACACCCATCAGATTGTTGCATTTGCATAACATCTTGGCGCGCATGCCTCAAATGACAAAAACATTCCCTTCTTATCATAAAAGCTAATTTATGTGAATAGACATTTTGTGATGAGCTGGACCACATTCATCATTAAAAGCCAAATGAATATTCACCACTGTAGCACACATTGTTGCTCAGCAGCAGAAGCACACCAGAGCACATTCGTCTAAATCAATTTTACAATGGTGGAATAAGATTATTGTTGTTTGGCCAGGGAATGTACAAAGCAGGTTTTGTTGGTCAAATGGTTTTGTCTGGTTACCAAGCGATCATAAAGTCCAAAAATAACCGCTAACAAAAGAATGCAGATTCTCACTGCAAGTATGAGCCCCTTTAAACGTGACTGTACTCCAGTGAGAGAATTTGGTTTGTTTGTAGACACACTCCACCCACACACCTCTGTCCCAACAGAATCAAGAAGTAGAAGCTTTAATCTGCGATGCTGTGACAAAGCGAAGTGTGACAGAGAAAATATTCAAGATGTTTTTTTTGCGTCTGATGTGTCTCTTTCTTCAGAATACCTTTTTTTTTTTGCAGATGTCCAACAGGGTCCGTGCGCAAAATCAGTTTATTGTTAAAGAGGAAGCTCCAGGTTTGGCATCTTTATTACAAAGGGTTGGATTTATCGCTCCTGGTCACACTTTCTTAATAAAAGACCCACAACTCCAATGAATAATGTACATCATGTGAATTTATTCATGCCGTGAATAAGGCAAAGGAGGAATTTCCTATGCATACACTCAGTGTTAGAAGTACATTTTTGGGCTGCTTGTGCTTCAGTATTGTCATTTTATGCTACTTTATAATTTTACTTCACTAACTTTCAGATGGAAATGAGGCCATTTTACTTTTAACAGCTATTTTGCATATTGATATTTTGCATTCAAAACATTTGATCAGTCTAAAACATAATGCATTGATATAGTTTAAACTACTCACCAGTATAAAGTACTTATAATGAGCCACTTGACCAGCCACATTATTAAAATGCAGCTTTCATATTAATGCATCATGAATAATAATCCAGCTAAGTATTATGACTCTCTGAAATTGGCCATTCTGCATAATAAGAATAGTTTTACTTTTGAAAATAAAATACATTTCACTTAAACCTTGAACTTTCACTGAAGTGAAGATTAAGCTTTTTACTGTTTCTCTAACAAAAAATGTCTACAGCAACCTAAGCCATGACAAATACTGCTGTTTGTACATATAATAACAGATAACAGGATAGTAAAAGTGTATTAAAAAAAGATATAATTCATCAACAAGGGACATTCGCACAACAGGTTCCCGGCACCTACATATATCCCTGTGATCCCACTATGTTAGTTCACCTGCACAGGATAGATACTGTGTGTATGAGGCCCTTTTAAGGCACATTTATCAAAGTGTAAAAAAAAAAAAAGCAATACAAAGACAACATTTGTATTTACTCCCAGCCCCCTTTATTCCAACATATACCACCTGTCTGAGCTAGTGGGCTGTGACTGTATGTTTTGGCTCCAAGATATGAGAAGCGAGACACTACTCTGAATTGGTTTTCCTGGAGTGTATCAGAAACGGCTCCCAGATTTCCGAGATAACATCCAGTTTACGGTTTATCTAATAAATGAGGCACACACAGGACACTGATTTTGCAAAGGTATTCAGCCACCTTTGCAAGTTTAAAAAATCGCTGTCCATCCAACGTTCCAGTGTCTGAGTACGACCTTCGTGGCAGTCCTAATCAGGGGTGAAAATATGGACAGTGCAGGCAGGGCGGTTGCACTGGGACCCATGGAGTGAGGGGGCCCGTAGAGGGTGAGACCTCCAACTAGATGCTTGACAGAAAACAAGCCCTTGTAAGTGCTGCTACCATAGAAATATGCCTGTGTTTGACACATAACTAGTAATTAGCGTGCCTTAGGGCCCATCATACAATGTGCACTGGGGCCCATTGTAACTACCTTACACCACTGGTGCTAATGGCAACCCTTTTTAAATATTAGTGCTCAAATCTTTGATCTTTTTTGTAATCTTCATGAGGCATAGACTAGGATTAAGAGTAACTGTTGTCCCCAGATTGTTCCTGATCGTCTCCATGATTTTTTGCCTGAAAGTGACCAATATGGGACAACTAAAAAATGTGCACTATATCACTTTGGCTGGAGTTGCATCTCCAGCATAAGCTGAATGGTATCATGGTATCACCACCTGTGGCCATGCTGGAGTGAAATATATTCTCTTGAAAATTTTATACTGAGTCAGTTTTGATCTGGCCTCTCTCACAGGGAGGAGCATCTTTCCTATAATACTACAGTCATCATCAAATGTAACCCCAAAGACTCTTTCCCATACTGTTTTCAACCCTCCAGTGCTTGTGCTACATTTTCATATAAGGTACTTATCGTTGTTGTCTTTTATGTGCAATGTATTTGTATATTGTGCTCAACTAGAAGAATACTTCACCTACAAGGTGGCCAGTTGTATATCAAGTACTCATGCTGCATCACCTTGAATTTGTGACAGGAAAATATGGATTTATGGATTGACTGGGGACCACAGTTAACAATGGCAAAACTATCAAAACAAACCCACGCAACTCATGCAGTCTAACCCAAGTTTCATTTATCCAGTCGTATTCCACTTAAACTTTACCATTTAAAACTGAGTTGAAAGTGAATCTTATCTATGCTCTCTTCAAAGCCAGACTCCAAAGCTAAGTTTTTTTTTAGTAAAAATATGTTTGGGAAGACTTGGATGAAACTGCACAGGCTGTGTGAAAGTTTGCAAATTGTTTTTATATTTTAGTTTTGCTGTTGTTAAACATGGTCCCCAATCAGTAAGTAAATCAATATGTTCACTGTTTTGCATGGAGGCATTTGAGAAAAACGATCTTGTCTTCAGGAACTGAAGGTAACACGGCATGACTAAGTGATTTCCAAATGGTCATTTTGATGGTGAAGTATTCCTTTAAAGGATCTGAATAGCTGTTCCATCACTTCCTACATCACACAGCTGTTATCCTCATGCTTTCAACACTCACCATCAATGAAAGGAGCCGGTCTCCTGTCACTCTCCACTCTGTCCTCACTATCTCCATAATGGAACGCAACCTGTTGCTTCTTGAGAAAGCCCACGCATAAAAGCAATAGCTTGACATGCAAAACCACTGATTTTACCTCCCTGCAGAACCAGCCTGCAATTACTTTTTGTCTGGGTCAGCTGAAAGTGTAATGGGAACCCCCTACCCCCCCACCCCTCAGCGCTGCACACACACACATTCACACGAGGAAATGCAAACCGTACACAGGTTCACATCTGGTCCGTCTTTGTTCCCATATTACAGTCGTGAAAAAGTAGGCATTCAGAGGACACACCAGGGACTCTTTTCTCCAAACAGGCATCTCAGCACCGCCGCTGCTCTGTAATCATCAACACAATGACCGTGTGAGTTTACACACGGTGCCATTCTGGTAAATGTTTACTGTCTGGTGAAACTGCCAGTTTGTTCCTGCGTCTCACACACTCATTTACATTACAGATGACAATGCTGCTGTAGGCCTTTGCCTTTCAGTTAGAGGAACAAGGTTATTATTATAAATTAGAGGGGGAATTGGGTAAATATCTGTTGTATCTGATTAATTGCCATGGAAATTGTGAGAAAAGACAGACTGTCAATGAGCCACTTTTCCCTTCTCTGGCTTTGGAAAAACTCTCTTTGAGTCTATTTCTTTCAGGTCTACAAGTTCCTGAACATTTCCGAAACCCTGTGCCTCCCAGGTTGACATTCACCGGTGGGACTTTTACCTTAAATGCAGAGGAGCCTCTATGCCGAACAGTTGGCATTAATGACTTGTTTACAGCTCGTGTATGAAGCTTTTTCTGGCTGGTTGGCTTTGTGACATGCCCCTCGCCGAGCGTATTCTCTCTATTTCATGTGATTTCACAGAGGTGATGAGTCTAATAAGGAACAAGCCTGCCACACTCCATCACACATCAGACAAAGCACTCAGCCCTCAGCCCTGCAGGCAGTGTCAATTTGCAGCGCTTGTTGTCAGCTCTTGTGGCTTGTTGGAGGTGAACATTTGTTACAGTACTTTTACAGCCTTTTCTTGTTACAGTGAACCGTAATATGGACCAACGATGACAAAGAGAAGACTTTTTAAACCCGTGGAACACTTCTTAGCACATTTTCAAGTCTTCAATTTTAATTGTTTTGCTATTTTTACATAAACCTTTTGGAGCGTAAGTACAGATAAGAATAGTGGGGCCCCCAGGGAAGAACAAATTAAGCTGTTCATATTCCTGAGACCAAATATTCCTGAGGAAAGAAGACAAAACTTATTCACTACACACACACTTAATTACACAGTAGATGCTGCATAAACGCTATCAGGGTATCTTGCAGATTATTCACTGTCTTATAACACAATAAAAAGATTTCAGTAGTGTGAGGAAAAGAAAAGAAACACCTCCGTCTCTCTGAATTTGAATAAGGAAGATCAATCATTTAAATGCAGTCATGATTCCCATCTAAATGATCATGGAGAGAAACGGTGTTATTATTTTTTAATAGGCTACTGCTCTCTGGTGGTGAAGAGCGGCAGCAGCATTCCAGGAATCAGCTCAGGAGTCAAGTGCTAAAGGTTATCAGGTGTTGATATACATTAAGTTGCAAAAATGAGACCCGTGGGTTCAGCATCAGAGCTGAAAATCCTCTTTGCTCATGCTAGAGTTGTGTTGCAGCGATTTATTTCCTCTGGTCTTGACATGGCTGTTAGAGTTTCTGCTGGCTCACGGCTGAGAGTGTAAACAGAATCAGATCTCATTTTCTGCATGTAAGGTATTAAGAGGGATGTGCTGTAGAAGGACATCAGAGGCTTGAGATGATGCACAAAAATTTTTCAACCTGCAAGCTAACTTGAGCGAGGATTTTCACCCTGACATTTCACATTACAGGCATTTATCCACTCTCTGTGTTTTGTCCACCTTGCAGAGGAGAAAAAAAATCCTATGCAGAAATTGTGTGAAAGCTGTGCTGTTAACGGCAGACTTTAAAGAGAGAGAGAGGAAAGAGTCTCAGAGCCTTATAAAGTTTCAGCCTTCGCAGCTGAACTCGGAGTGAGAACAGAGAATGCGGCTGCTTTGAAGGTTAACAGCCTTCTGTATGACACCCTTTCCCTTTACTCCAACTCTGTTCTTTGGTCTGTTCCAATGAGCTGTTCCTTGTCCACTAACACCTGCTGTACACACACACACACACACTACACACACACACACATCCAGCATCAGTGCACCGGTGAAATCTCTGTTGCTGCAGGAAGACTGCTCAGGGAAGTAACATTAATGCTTTTATCTTATCAGCAGTCACATTAGAGTGTGCTGTGACAAACAGACTCACCTTTAGTACCAGGATGAATTTGCACTGCAGTGTGAGAAGAAGTGAAAGACAGGGAAGGGCTTCTGAAAAATAGAAATGTCAGGAAGATTTCATCAATACTGTGAGATTTGTACATTATACAATACTGCTGAAAATGTGCTCAGAAATACATTTTAACTTGCTGCTGACAACTCTGTGCAGATCTAACTTACACAAGATGGCCATCCCTGCCTATAACCTACAGAAACAAAGCTATCCTGCCACTATACCTCCAACTGGTACCCTTAAGCAGTAACTGACACAAAGGTAAGCCTACCACAGAGGGTGGCTAAACAAACATGGGATGATAATGAAGATAAAAAACACAAAACTTTAAATTCTTTAGCTATTTAGTACTGCACGTCTCTAAATCTGGGCGACCCAAGGGGACAGATTTAAAAAGCAACTGGGAAAATTGAAGCAGCAGAGGCTAATATATTTTGACTTTTTCATTCTCTGGTATGGAGACTGATACTCAATTATGTCTTTCATTAGATCCTCGCTGCCTCCTAAAACCAATTTCTTCCAGACCCTACAACTCCAATTTGTAATGCTGACTCTTTGTTAAAAATGTAACTCTCGAGGCCAGGCCGAGATAACCCTGATGACACCATCAGGTCTTCCTCTTTTCAGACCTTAGAGAGCTCCCTCCAGAACCACAGAAGACATAATACAGCTGTTTCAGAGGCTGAGTGAGACTAACAGACCTTCATATGTAAAACTGGTGCAGTGCAGACCCGGTCACACTTTGTGATTTTAAGAGAATCATTTAGAACATTTGTTGAAGTAAATTTTAATACTTTGAGATAGACACCATGGCTCCCACTGGAGGAACATATATTCAGTGCTTGGATAAGTTCCCACAGACTGATTTTCATGTTAATGCTGCCTGTTTGAGGCTGTGCCAGTCCCAAAATGCTTACAGCTTATAAACTGTAGGTTACGGAGGACAGTGTTTAAATTTGGATCTGATTCCCTGACACTTGGGAGACTAAAAATGTGTCAGCTCAAGGCCTCATCGTGATATATGCTGCGAAGAGCATTTTGAAGTCTTATCAAGCTATTATTACTCCACAGGCCTACTGTATATTATTAGCAGTAGTATTTAAAATGCTGTGATCAGTTTTGTCCCTGGCTGTGATATGATAATCACTCGTGATTTCAAAGTGAGTCATTAATGTTGCACTCAACATACTGCACTAGTTCACAGCCATGCTAGTAGCTCTGTCAGGCAGTAGAGAGTGACGGCATGCAGTGATTTGAGCTAAATGCTAACTTTAGCACGCTCACAGTGGAAATTCTAACATGCTGATATTTAGCAGGTATAATGTTTACCATGTTTGTCATATTGGTTTAATATGGAAGCCCATTTCCACCAGTGTGATGAAAAAATAACAATTCTGTAGTCATTTTAATGACTTACCTATCTCAAAATAATGACTTAGTATCTTAAAATAACATAAAACTTACTCCAAATAATGATTTAGTTTCTCAAAATAATGTAAAACTTACTCAAAATAGTTACTAAGTATCTCAAAAACAATGACTTAATATCTCAAAATAATGTGAAATTTACTCAAAATAATATTAGTATCTCAAAATAATGTAAAATGTACTCAAAAATAATGACTTAGTATCTCAAAATAATGTGAAACTTACTCAAATAATGACATAGCATCTCAAAATAAAGGAAGACTTCCTCAAAATAATGACTTAGTATCTCAAAATAATGTAAAACTCACTCTAACTAATGTAAAACTAATTTGAGATTTTTTATTATTATTATCATATATTATGAATTATAGGATCTTTTTGATCAAAGCGATGGCAATGGGGGTTAATAGAATTTAGCATGTTAGCATTTACTGATTAGCAATCAACGCAAAGTATAGCTGGAGCTGATGGAAATAGTTCTGCAGATGTTTGATAATTAACCACAAATACTAACCCCATAGTGGTGCTAGATTAAATGTATGTAGGTTATCAAAGTATGAAGCAAATTTCATGGCAATCCATACATTCAGTAGTTGTTGAGATATTTCAGTTTGGCCTGACAGGCTGACACAGAGCCACACAGCTGGCATGGCTAAAAACAACAAAAGAAGACAGAGATAGAAAGTAGTTGTGAGGCTTTACAGTATATCCCTGCACTCCGGGTGCTCACACACAGCACGCTATCACTGAGACAAAATGAGCTGCTGTTGGAAAAAGTAGACTGGCTGAGACTTTGCTCTCTCTGTTTTGACCAAGCTTCATGGATATAGCACAAACAAGCCAAACTCAGCCTGTGGCGGTTGTGTCCTTAGAACACACTCTCCAAGTGGTTTATTAATACTCCCACAAGCCCTTTAAACACATTGGTACAGCAAGTTGGTGCAGAGAGAGGGGAGATACAAAGAACGAGGGGATTATAAAAGATTAGTTCTAGGACTGCCTCAACAGATTTAGGAGACCACTTAACTCAAAGGAGAAAAACAGTTTAGTGAGGCGACTTTCAAATGTTTTTAAAAAGTTTCTCTTTTGCAGTTAAAAAACTATACGCTGTAAAATCACCTATCTAATAAACTAACGCTTATATGGATGTTATCTTGGTTATTGTATTGGATCACACGCCTCCATCTCTAATAGGAACAATACAACATTTGCAAGTTAGTTACTATTAACAAAACCTACAAACGTTTTCCAGTGTGATCGTATGACATACAGTTTCTGTTCTAAATGTTAATGCGGGGAGGTTTTCAATCCAGGCTTACCAAGAAGAGCATCAGGTGCTCGTAGCCAAGGTGAACAGCTCCATCACAAAAAGAGGGTCTGCGCATTTAAAGAAGAGGCTCTTCACATGCAAAAAGGATTGAGTCATTTCACAGAGGTGACATTCAGCTTACATGTAATCCTGGAAGCTTGAATAGACCGTCGGCACAAACAGCAACGGCCGAGAAGGTAAGAGGTGGTGAGAGGCCGAGGGTATTTTCCATGAACTCATCAAACAGAAGACTGATGAGCCACCTTTTGGAGATGAAGTCATTGGATCATTTTGCATCTCGAGAGCATGTGTGGGCCCCTTGTTTTTTATACAAGATGTGTTGTAAATGTTGACTACTGGATATCAAAATTCAGGAATTAATTTGCAAGTTAAATACCACTGTATTAATTCTGATTTATATAAATATAAATTACGGAGTGCTTTAATTTCAAAAGACTGGAAAGGAGAAACAACGTACAGCATCTGTATATAAATATGTATCACCCAAGAAAGATAAAACCCCAGGTTTGGGCGTGCTTTGGTACTTGAAAACCAAAAGATGCTCCAAAATGCTGCTGTAAAGCCATCTCACTTAAGCTTGAAGGATATCAGAGGCCCAGATCTACGATAAAGAGAAATCTTCCCCTTGGCAGAGATATGTGAAGTGCCGAATTAGAGAAAATTGCAGCATATCTAAATATGGCTAAATATCTACACTCCATCAAGATGAATTAGTTGTCATTCGGCAGAAGACGACATAAAAGGACATGAATCAGAGCAGCCCAACAGTGTGTGTGCTTCTCCATGGGGTTTCCCTCCAGCTGTCATACTAATATCAAAACAGAAGGGGGCAGAGTTAGGTCATTCATATAATTAAATAATCTCGATGCGGAGCCTCAAATAGCTCTTGTACATGCATCAATTTCCCCGAGGTGTGATTCCACCTGACTGTGTGCATGTGGTGATTGAGGTTCCAGGTCATTTGGGACCCTTTTTTTACACACACGCCTGCTTATACACACGCACAGCTTGTGTTTGAGTGACAGACGTGAGAGACTGAAGTGAAAATGAGTTGGATGGGCTGTCAGAGGGGGGCTGTTTCCATTCCCCTGTTTCCTATTTCTTTATCTGGCTCACTGACCTGTGGCCGTAGCGCTGGTTTTATCTATGCTGCGTTTGTGGAGGACCACCAGATCTCATTTTAGATTGTCTGCCTTTAATGGGAGGCCAAGGAGCATGCTCAACATGTCATTTATAAAGCAGTGGGAGTCCGTGGGAAAGCCCATTTTATAGCAAGTGGGTTTTTATTCCTCTATATCTTTCTCTCTCTCTCTCTCACACACACACACACACAGCTTCATGCACAGCCACTGCAATCAGTCAATACTAAGCTAACCCCATGTCAGCATCCTGTTTCCTGTTTCGTGTCTGCCATCTTCATACTGAGACTCTGGAAACAATGCTGGAGACTTCAAGGCACTCTCTACTCAGATCATGAGCTGTGATAGACTGATTGCAAAACAAATCAGTTCTTAATCATCGTGACGAGCTTGCTCAGTGTGAATTTTGACTTGACACAAATTGAGCAAGTGTTTCCACAGGTGGCCCAGCGGTTCATGCTGCAATAACACTAAAATATCTATTTTCCTCTGATTTATCATCCAAAATGTTGAATCAACCCAAACTACACGCATATTCCCTCCTCACTTTCTCTTCGCATTGCCTCATCTTCACTTCACGACTCACACAGTTGTTGCAGACCATGATGCGACATAAGCCTGCAGGATCTGTGCCACAGCGGAGCCAATAGACTGCGTTTTATATCATTCGGCTGTCTGGTGGCTGCCTGAAAACGCGTTTCCTGGGAGCCGTGATGGACTTGCAGACTCCTGGAATGGTTCTGCTGCTGATGCGGTGGTGGCAGATCAAAAGAAATTCTCCTCTCGTGTGAGTCCCAGTCAGAACTTCATCCAGGCGACACAGCGAGCCAGCTCTGTGAGAAGTTCATCCTGAACTTGGCTCGGGACAGACAGCTCAACCTGAAATGTGATTATGAGGCATCTTTCTACCCCGTTGCTCGTAAAGATTAAAACTGCAGCAGCCATTATGTTTAAGTGTGAGATTTTAATTTCATGCCTAAAAGAGCGCAGAATCAGAGGACGTGATGGAAAGAGCTGATTTCTTATGTTTTAATGAATTTATTTTATCTTTCATTCTTGTACTTAGTCAGAATGTAAAAATGCCAAATATTTATGCAGGTCTGACAACAACCCATCTTAGATTAAACAAAAAAAAAAAGAAAGAAAAACAGATTTTCCAGATTTAAACCGCCATTTTAAACAGGTACACATAATGTTTGTATATACACACAACTGCATTAATTAGGCATTATTTAGGCCACCACTGCAACACTGCGATAGATAACATCTGCTGCATCCAGGGCACTCTGTGGTCTTTTCCCATTTTAGAAGTAAATATCTGGCGAATGTGCCCAGCAGCGACTTTGATTAAAACAAATGAGAAAATCCATTTGTGATGGCACTCCAGCAACCCGCCCCCCCATCTGAGTCTGCATCCTAATGGATGGTGAGGCACAACGGTGTGCTTTCTCTCGTGCATTACAACATACACGCTCCATTATTCTCCCTGGCCCATTTTTCTTTACCAAGTATGTATTTTGTTTTTCCGGGGGGTTGAGAAAGGAAACAAATTCAGAAACAAATGACCCAGACCTTCTTTGATAATACTGATTAATGTGAAGGGGATATTAAACTGCTTTCCCTCATTAATCAGTCAGAGGCACAATAAAGCACAAAGACAAACTACTGGTCTTCCCATTAGTCATGCTTTTGTTCTAGATGAGAATAATGTAGAGAAGTTACGTTTTCTATCCACTCAACACACGATGAAAAGCTGCAATCAAACACTTGTTTTATTTCTCAGATGAAAACCAGTGTGTCTAACGTTGGATGTACCTTACCTCGGTGATAGCTATTGTGTCACATTCTGGGGTGTCTGCATTTTAATTGAAGCTATTTGGATGCCTGCCTTGCTTTCTCACCACCTGCTCCTCAGCTCCTGATTTAACTCCTAATTAAGCTGGCAACACAAATTAAATAGTTCATATTCCTCAATGTAATGTTTTCATATGTATTGTGCAAAGACAGAGCATAATACAGTACATGGCTGGAAATGCAGAGGCAAGGCCTTTCGGATGACTACAAACTGATGTTAAAATGTAACCTGACAGAGGGCAGCAAAGATCCACATGCCTGCACAGTTTGACAGATGAACAATAAGTCCTTAAACTAAAATGTTAACATGTCCTAGTAGTTGTGGAAGGAGCTGGACCATGATACAAAGTCAGTACAGATTCATGATGCAAGTTTATTTATCATATGTTTTGAGAATACTGGCAACTGTCTGAAAAGAATATCTAATGTGAACATATCAACAGCAACTTAATATAATGACAACGGTCCTTCAGAAATGTTCCACGTATATTTCAAAAACCTCTTACATTCACAATGCTAATACAGATAAAGGCAAACATTGCAAAACAGGCGTGTGTTGTTGTTAGTCATACTGATTTATTGTCATTTACAAAGATACAAAAGCTACACTGTTGAGTCACTTGTTTGTTAATCTTTGCTAAAATGTTTCCCATGATGCCGCTGCTGTGTTTGTGTACATTAATTACTCAGTACCTCTGGAAACTCTTGATGTCACTCCAATCTTTTGATGCAACTACACTTACAGAAAAAGAAACTTGACTGAGAATGAAGAAGCAAGGGGGGGGGCATGCAAGTGTGTGTGCATGTCATCATCAAGTTTAAATATATATATATTCTCATGTGAGTCACTGTCAGTTGTGGGCCAGAAAATAAATATGACACACGCTGAGGTGTTTCCTGGGTCTCAAGTGTTATATGATTCTGCCGGGTGAGTCATTATGCTGTCAATGAGGAAAAGCAGCATCAGTCTCCTTGTCCTCCCACTCTGTCTCTGGGAATGATGCGAAGCTCTGAGCCGTGTTTAAGAAACACGTTCCCTGCAACACAGGACAGAGCACCACATAAAGATCACAGTTTATAATCTGTGTGCTTTAATAAGGGGTTTGACTGTCGCTGAAGCTGATACATTGCAAACAACATGTCAGCTCACAGGCTGGGAGAGAAATATGGACTGAGAAATGATGGTTTGTCTAAAACATGGATGAAAAATACTGACGGCTACGAATAGCTTAAACCTTAATATGAGAATAAAATATCTGATTAAAATTCACAGATTCACTCAGAAATTTGCACACAAGTGTTGCAGTTACACAGACATTTGTGTTAAATGTAAAGGTTTTAAAACAAAGTCTCAAGACTCAAGGATAAAATATTTTCCTGACACCTAATTTTCAGCCTATTTGACCTTCTATCGTAGTTACTCGCTGAAAATTCAGGTGAATATAGCGAGAGCTCATTTGAATAATTGTTAATATACTGCATTACAGAACTAAAGATAGTAATCTAAATCATCACCTTGTTCACTCAACCAGCAATCATGCTGAGATCATATATGTATAACTCATTACCAGAACCATCAGTGTAAAAGTGTCGTCGTTATGCCACAGGAAATGTATGACATTGGTCTTTTTAAAAAGACGTGCAAAGAAAAAGAGACTGTAAAATTATGTTGGATCACTCTCCACCGTGTACTCAATCCTATGAACATGAGGTAGAGTGGCTGCAGTGGGTGAAAAAAGACAATTTGACAGAGGTGTCTGAACTGAGGCTATTCTTGGCAGCACACAGCACCAATGTTACGCAGATAAAAAGCTGTTGTGAATGCCCACCACTGTTTCCTTTCTTAGCAGAAAAGACTCAATGTTGCCTTCAGTCAACGCAGGCATTACCTTATCCTGCTCTATGCAGAAAACCCACTCATCCATTACCCCGGCTACACAGTAAGTACGAACCTCAGGGAAACACAGAGGAGGCTGACACAGAGAAAAAGTGATTCCACAGGGCTCGGCAATAATGTGGGAATCTAAAGTCAATTGAATTCTGGCTCAACAGCTTGGTGCATCTTGTTCGCCTCCAGTCAGAGGTCACTTTTTAATTTAATTTAACATTAAACACCGCCTCTTGAGGCGCTGCATCTATATTCATGACTCAGTAAACACTATTTCCATGCAAACAAGCATGGAGGCCTGCTCCAACACAGAGATGTCAGTTAAGTACGGATTATTTCAGTAACTCCAGCTTATTTAACCTCAATATAAATGCGATTTGCGATCTTTGAGTTTCTACTAGCACAATTCCTGAAATAACAGGAAGATATAAAAGGTCTGAGAAGGAATAAAAGGCTTTGTAATTTATGTAACAACTAAGGCCTCAGGGTTGAATATCATGTTTTATCTGAATGTAAAAACACAAACATTGTTGAGAATAGGAAGAAGAACCTGCCAAAATACTTTGTAAACCACCTGCCAATGTTTGAACTTCTCTTATCTTATGATTGCAGACAGATAACAAGTACAATAAGGAAAATAGGTGCATTTCTGAGCAATGTTCTGCCTCTCTTTGACTGACTCAGTTTGTGCTCATCATCTATTCTGGTTGTTTACCTTTAAATTGTCGTCTTGTTCTTTGTACTCCACACCACAATTTGTGGTCTAGAGAAGTGGTTTTCCACCCTTTTCATGTCAAGGGCCCCTAAATTGATACACATGAGGTCACAGACCCAGTTTGATAAGATTTTGCTTCAAGGACCTCCATCTGAAAAGATGTTTGTTGTTAGATATGATTGAGACCAGAATTCTTTAGTTGTCAATCAGGGTTAGGAATTCACTTTTTTTGTCCACCTGCCTCTGTGGTTGGTAGATCCCAAACGCTACGAGCACCTCAACGGATTACAATTGTTTTTTTTGGCTAGCAGCCACTGGTGGCTGGTGCTAATTTACAACCCTTTCGTCAACTACAGTTGAGGAGATAATGGTGGAGGAAGTGAAACCTATGAGTACAATAGTCACTCTTATGACCAAGGGTGTTTGTTTTTTTTCCCAACATTTGTGGGGGACACACATTTAGCGAAGCGTCTGGGAAATCCTGGGCACTGGATTTGGTGTGAATGTCATACTACTTCCTGCTTCAACCGTGCACAGTTGCTTCATCTGCTTTCCATTTCATGGCAGATTGCAGCCGTTGATTCTGAGGTTACATACAGCTTCCATCTTCATTATCGCAGGCACTGTTGCATCTATGAATTGTGTTCTAGCAGCTTGTCAAAATAAAAATCATGTTTTTATCGGGGGGCATAAATGCATGCATTCTAAATACTTAGGGGAATGTGTTTCCTGCTTCCTCTCCTAATTCTATGCCCATGCTTATGACTGTTACTTGAGCACTTGCATTGGGCTCATTTCTATAGGGGATTGAATTATGATAATAACCTGCTTCTCATTTTTCCTGGGACCCCCTGGAACTCCCTCGAGGACCCCTGGTTTAGATTCACTGGTGTAGAGTAAACAAATCTGAATCTCAATCTAGATGTTTTAGCATATCCACTGGTGATGTCACCTCACATTATGGTGCAATGGTACATAACCTCTGGGTTAAGGGCAGACTGTGTGCAGTAGTTACTCCACAAGTCAAGATTTTCAAAACTTCCCTCCCACGACTGCATTAAGCTTGGACTTCTTCTAAAACAAAATTGGGGTGTAGAGAGAGAGGTGAGAGGCTGGGCAACTGTCATGGAGCAGGGTCCAACTCAGGATGTCGCAGTTACACTGTTTACAAAAGGTTAACGCTTCAGCAAACAAGTAACAACCCTTTAGGTGTTTTTTTTTTTACAACTGCCTGTGTCTGAGTCCTCCATTTCTGTTCTTTATGATCTGAATCAATACTCCCTGCTTCATATCCGTTAATAAAAACTGGACTGTTCAAGCCTGATTCAAATAACCAAGATTATATTAGCTGGAACTGCTCGATCCCAGATTGATTTGTTACGTTCCCTACAGTAAGGCTTTTCACATTAAGCCTAACATTTCTTTGCCTTCTTTGTGGAACCACCCACATAAGTCACTGCCTCAGGGGGCTCTATCAAATTAATCTTTTAGACTATTAACACAATGCCACCAGCATTACCAAAGTGCATTATGAAACATGCTTTATTCAAGTTGTGCTTTGATGAAGGCACAGTGACAAGTGGCAGAGAGCTTAAAAAGCCTGGAGGTTGATTATGCTTCCAAGAACCTTCATTTATTTGAATAGAAGGAAAAATGACATCTTACACCACGTAGAGAGGATCTTGGGGAAATATATATGCATATAAAACAACCAAAATGCTTTTTTTTGTAGAAAAAAAGATCAACTAAGGCATGGGCTCCAAAGCAACATAACAACTCACCTGCTGTCTGGGCAGGGTTGATTCCTATTCCATCTGCAAATCAATGAATGAAAAAACAAAGACTGTCAGGCAAATGACAAGGGCACAGAAATGAAAAAATATAATTTACAGTATCACAAGTTTATCCATAATAATGTTGAAAGAAAAAAGAGAGTGAGAGTGTGCAGCAGCGGGCAATTCCATCTGGAATAATAACAGACCAGCCATTAACTCTGTACTGATAAAACTAAAACTCATATTTGACATTGCAGTTATATCGCAGCCGTTTTAACACAAATCTCATATCAGTCTAATTTTGGCACAATCATGGGTCCAATTATTCCCACAGCCCTCTGAAAATGTCATCTTTCTATTGGAAAATACATCAGGCATACATTCACCGCACTGCTCTTTCTCAATTGCCTAACACTGTCAGAACAGAGCAGAGGTAAACAAAAACATAATCAGTTTTTATGTGGCGCCGCTCGGTTTAATTGGTGGGAAACAACAAAAGGAGCCGACAATTTTCCCTCTAACAGCCACAAAGGCCATTGACTGTAATTTGTCCTGGTGATTACTTTAACTGTGGTTACAAGTGTTCTGTAGGAGGACGAATACAGCTGAGTATTTACATTTTACTGGCTCAAGCTGTGTTAGACATACATCTGCTGGGTAGATGATATAAACACTCTCCTGATAGGCCATTATTTTGCCAGCCAGAGTTCAAGCTGCTTGAATAAAGTGGAATTTTAGCCTACATACTTAAAGGGGGCATATTATTCTGTCTAATATATATTTATAGGTTTACAATGAAGGATACTCATATTAAACGTGGCCAGAGTTTCAAATAATGAGGTAAACTATCCTTGTAAGCAGAAACCTCAGGCTTCAGACCACTCTGAATACTCCGTTTCCAGTTTTTTT
>JAPZEB010000006.1:17337144-17351229 GCA_029783705.1 Chaetodon striatus
ATAATGAGGTAAACTATCCTTGTAAGCAGAAACCTCAGGCTTCAGACCACTCTGAATACTCCGTTTCCAGTTTTTTTCCACTCTGGCTACAGTATGATGTCATAGTTGGATGGATTTCTTCATCTGCTCTAGGCACGCAACTGAAAGTCTTTACCCTATGTAGCCTTCACTGCTAAATGAAGCTACATGCTGACGTTAGGGAAACATACAAACTTGGTTTCTAACGATCATAGTCCTGCTAGAACATGTCTGGTTGTGTTAGAGGCTTTTCTTGGTGATTTTACAAGGTTAAAAGTGCCACTATTCTCCGTTACAGTCATCCCTTGGCTGCAATGACGGTGCAAAGATGCCAAGATTTGGAGGACCCAGAAATGCTGTCCAATCAGAGCAGACCAGGCTTTTTCAGGCAGGGGCCTTAAAGAGACAGGTGCTAAAATGAAGCGTCTCAAACAAAGGGTGAATGCAGGTGTTCCAGCTCAAACGGTAAAAGGAAAATAAAATATTTTTGGAACATTAAAGCATATAAACATGTTCTAGTAGAAACCTTAAATACCAGCATGAACCTGAAAACGAGCACAATAAGTCCCCTTTAATCACTTATCAAATAATCACCTTTCCTCTGATTTATGATGTAGTGCTTCTAGCAGTGTATAGAGTAAGATATGATTTTTGAATTCCAATATGGTGCATCTTTAACAACCATTTCTTCTGTATGTAGGCTCTAATTAGCGAGCTTACTGTACTCCTCTAAAAAGAAAAAAACTAGTCAATTACAGGCCAATGTGTGTAAGTGGGATCTGAGGGCTGAGATCTTTGCAATTCCTTCTGGTAGCTGACATGGATCGATAAAGGTTATAGATTACTTAATGCCTCTTTAGCAGAATAAGCAGCAGAAACAGAGAGCTGCTTGTATTCTGTGGATTGATGGTCAAAGTGGCTGCACTCTCTGGGAGTTTATCGGAGAGTTTAAGTGAGAGAAACACAGCAGTTTACCTCTTTGAAACCACAGGATTCAAAGAACATCAGTGAGTTTGCCATGTATTCCACATGGAAGATCAACAGATAATGTTACAGATAAAATCTCCTAGCCACTGTTTGAGATTGTATGAAAGGAACCTTGTCTGATATGTTCTGTAATGTAAAGACATTTTAGGGAATATTTTAGGTGTGTTTCTCAGATCTTAATTTAAAAAATTGGGCAAAATCACAAAGCAAAAATTACTTTTCTCCTGACTGAATATATCTTACATATTACCTTTACTTGAAAGTAAATCATCTTGACTTTCAGTTTTAATACAGTGAAAGCATGCAAAGAGCAAAGTTACAATATTTTTTAACATTCATTATTGATATAGCGTTATTTGGTTTGACAGCACTCACTGGCGTCATGCTGCAGTTCAAAGACTGATTTTGTTAAAGCTCCCTCAAATCCTAACGATTTGTTGTCGAGGGTTTGAAACTCGGCCGAGTTTCCAAACATGTCTGTCAAAAAGTATTGTTCCTAGAAGAATGGCACTCTCTCTGAAGTCACACAGTCCTTAATAACCATCAAACTGGTAAACATGTCACTCTTGCACTCAAAGTAGTTTGCCACAGAGACAAAAAATCATTAGTTGAAAGACTTTTCCTCAAAACTCACCATTTGTTATTATTGCACTGGTTGCTGAAGGCACTTTGAACTGCGAAAGAAAAATAAGCAGAGAACTAAACGTTACTGAAATTCACAGCATTGACATGTCAGAAATATCAGCAGCACTAAAATATTTTGGGGGAAAAAATAACCAGGGACATGTTGCAACCCAATTCCGCTTGGCCTAAAGACGTAGTGTGAATAAATCATCAAAAAGCAACGCTTCATCCACTGAGTCAGCGCGCTGAGATTCTCTGACTTTGTTGGGTGACAACTTCGAAATTGGAGCTGCAGTTACGTCTTCAGAAACAAAGTTGGTGAAACAAGCAGGGAGAAAATGCTGTGTAGTGTGTTTTGTTTTCAGCCTTTTATCTTTCCGCTTGATGGACACACGTGTGGATGCGTTTTCACACAAATTCACCCGCACGTACTCACACTCACACCAACAGTTAGGAGAGAGCCTGAGGGAAAGATAGCCACGCTTGAATTTCTGGAAGAAAATCACTCAGCATGGTCACAATACATGTCCTACTTCAGTGTTCAACAGAAGAGGATGTGGGCTGGTGAGATTTGCAGCGAGAGGATAGAGGGGGCAGTCTGTCACTGGAGAGATAAGGTTAACAAAGTGCTGCTCACTAAACTACTGCCAGGTAGCACAAGCAGGACGCATGAAATACAGTTTAGATCTAGAATGAATGGGTGTTAAGCTTTGTTTGATGGAGCATAAAATTAGTGGATAAAATAAAGTTTATAAAGGATTGGAGTAAAAACCCAAATTTCAACACATCACTGAGTTTAAACCCTCCGCTGTTGGTTAATTACTAAAAATAAAATTAACAGCTTTAGTTATGTCTTTCAGGAAAGGTTACTGTCAATTATAAATTTATCCTGTGATTTCTCTCTATCTCTGTCCAACAGATTAGACAAAACAGTCTGTTTCATAATAGAAGCAGATGAACACTCAGTATACAGATTGTAAAGCAGCTAATCAGCAGCAGCTCCAGTCCTCCAGCAGTATGCCTTCAGCTGAAGAACTGCTGTGTGTTTATGTCAGTCTGAAATGGAGGAAAATAGCCTAAAAAAAAAGGCCTCTGGTCACAATTGTGTGTGTTACGTGAGGCATTACATGGCCTGTTTAGACAGCTGTAATGAAATCTGTTCTATCAGACTGTCAGCTAAACGCTCTAAGACTTAATTTTAGTTTAGCAATAGTTGATAATTGCTGATACCAGATTCCCCTGATTAATAATCTTTGTAGGCCACATAGAGATCAAAGCCCAGCGGATGCCAGTTTTTGAGGCCAATGCCAATACATGTAAGAAACTAAATACAAATAAACAAGCAGGTGATATTCATCTTTCACTATAAACAGACAAGCAATATTTTCTGACCTTGTGTATCGACTGCAGGAAACAAACTAAAAGCCGCTGAGAGGCTGGGCCTGGTTCACTTGTCTGACACGCCGACAAATGATTCACTGACACCCAAAAAATACGTCAAATAAATGTATCAATGCAAAGGATTCAACTTATTATAACAGGCACAAACTTGTGATCAAACTGATCACAGTAAACAAAGAAAGTGCTGTCAACAAAAAATGTGACGACCCACTCACCCTCTCTCCAACCAAAAAAGCACACAGGTAAACATGAGATGCTCATATGGATTATTAGTGTCACCGCCCATATCCATGTGACCCCTCTCCCAGTAACCGCAATCACAAAAAATATAAATATCCCTAATACTAACAGAAGCATGTAACAATACCATCTTAAATCTGATTATCTTACAAAATCCATTCCTTTCTGAATAAATTCACAGCTCATACATTCATTAATTCATACAACTTAAGTGTATGCATATATGTGCATGTTCATGCAAGTACAATGTGTTAACATCCTTTGGTATTTCTATGCATAACTCCTGCAGGAGGAACCGCTTATATCTTTGGACGCTGCCACTAGTACATATGTGCTCTGTTATTACTACAATTAATATTATTATTATTTTTTTACTTTACCTGAAGTCTTATTTTTTGCCTTTTTTAAAAAATGTTACCTTTTAAGTGATAAATGTTGAGTCTTGTTGTGAGCGTACATCAACATTAATACTAACTTAATCTGCTTTAAAAAATACATAAATACGTGCTCTCTGTGGGACAACCTTTGCAATTATGGAAAGGTTTGTAAATTATCTCACACATACTAACACATAAACTATACTGCCATATGCATCTACAGGATGTTAGGGCTAAATGCAACTAGTGCAACGCTATCCCACATAAAGACGATATCAAAGACTGGTTAGTTTTTCTACGAATGTCCAGTTTTCCTGCGTCTCACTCCCTGTCTATGATTACATATTTATAGTGTAGCACAAACAGTAACCTTACCTCCTCAGCTGCAAACTTCAAAACTGCTGTGAACGGCGTGCTGTCTGGTACACTTAGTCTGTAACAAAACAACACATTGAACAGGATTTAAAAAACAACATAAAATCCAGCCTTACTTTATCCCCACTGTTTTAGTGTTTAATTTTTAATGCGAGAATGCCACATGATTAAATATCATCTCGCAACCTGTTGGCCTGAGCTTCGATCGACATGTGCTTGGGCTGCTTTAGTGTTGTAGAGCAAGTCACTTACATATTTTCAGCTCCATAAGAGCAATTCTATGTCTGACCATTCATTCTGACCTCCACAGAGAAGAGGAGAACAAAAGGAAAACTTCCTAAGAGGGCTCAATAGACGCTTACATTAAATTTAGTCGGAGTCATTTCTGTCAGAGTACATAAGGCCATTTATGGCATAAATAGTTGTACACTCTCAGTTGGATGCTTCTGCCATGAATCCTGCAGTGCAGTTAGCAGGAAGTGGAACCCCCAAACATCCCTTAATGGCTATACAAACAGAAATCAGCAGACACATTTTCTAAAATGTGGAATAAAAAAAATCACAAGGTTAAAGATGCAATTACCAAATAGGGCAAAATGAATCAACACAGTACGGCAGCAAGTGGCCGAGAGAGGAGCAAAGCATAAGCTGCAGCTCCAGCATTACGAGCGAGAGTGAAAGCTTGTCACATTATAAAGACCTCCATGTTGCCTTAACTGAGAGTGAGTGGTAACTTGTTTGAATGTGACTGGTGATTATAAAAAAATAAGCTGATGTTGTGCTCAAGCTCAGCCCTCTGCCAGCATTAATACGATGCCTCATTTACTATCATTATTATCCCTCTATTCATGCTAAGACTTAAACAGCTGCAGCGAGACCTTGTCCGACCTCATTAGAGAATTGACTCCCTGTCAACATGTTAAGGCTAGAATAGTCTGCATGGCTTCAGTGTTTGGCAGATTCTTATTTGCAAGTGCTCAAGTCAAAATTCAGCATGAAGCTCTCTTGGGAATTTGATTATGCATTATGTGGCTGTGGGGTAAAAAAGACACTCAAAAGTTCAGCTGATTTTCATCTCTCGTCAATATCTGTTTGACATTTGGCCGATATGCTGGTTTTGGCAACAACATGGCTCATTCCAGCACTATCTTTGACATGCACAGGACGAAGATAGATATAAAATGTAAATTAAAATACAATGCATAAAACTACGTTTACAAGTGAGCCTATTGCTGGTACTCAGCATCATGTCATTTACTACATATGTCATAGAGAGAGTTAGGGTGCTTTTTTCATGGTGACAGAGCTGTATACACCATGAAATACTGCTCAAACGTTAGCACTTAACAAGGGCTCCACTTCCTCAGATCACAAATCCTACACACTGCTCTAACTAACAGTAAATTGTAGTGATTCAAAAACTCTGTTCATGCACTTCGAAGAACGATGACTTAATCTGGAGTGACAGGAAAAGAATTAAAGCAATCAAAAGTGTAATTGTATTTTAAAGTAACTGCATAAAATCCTCGTCCACTCAGACATGTGTTGACTCGAAAAGGCAGTTTTTAAATTAATCTGCTGAATGGGGAAAGCTTTTCCGTGCTCGCATTAAATCTGAGTTGAAGACGTGTACGTAATTTTGTGACATCACACATAGTTTGGGAGCATTACATACATTATGAGCATGATGTGGAAAGTTGAAGCCTCCAGTGCACATACACTGAGAACTAGGGTTGCAATGCTATGGGATTCTCACAGTGAGAGAACCATCTCAGAAAATATCACCATTTCACCGTATCACGTTATACGTATTATGAAGTACAATGACCCTTAAAGAAATGAAAACAGTTTTTTATTGAATAAAAACTTAATATAATTCAAACCATTTTGTATAATAGAAGTATGTGTAAAAAGTCTGAAGAGTATTTGAGGAGGAAGGTAATGTGCACTCTCGTGAGATTCTCTGTCCAGCTGCATTTTTGCTTTTTAATATCCTTGATAAGCAAATTTGCACAGTATAATTATCATGTATTCTCATACCATGATATAGGATTTCTTCTTGGTATATCATTGCAACCCTACTGACAACTAACTTACGAAGTAGGAACCATTTTCTTTCCTGCTGTTAAAGTGTGAAATTAATAATATTTGCATATTTATAGATCCAGAATTTTTCAGCGAGGAAGAAGAAGTAGAGATAATTTTAAGTTTGCTTTTCTTTTTGCCATGGAAAACTTTTATTCAACACAAATTATCTTTATTGTTTGGTATTTTAATGTGTTTTAAAACATGCCTGTGCTTGAGGCAAATACAACAGACACTTATTACACTGTGCAAAGTGGCATACCTAGAAATTATGGATTCTATACACATAGGATGACCCTCTACTAATTTGCTGACTGTTTTTTTTTTTCCACCAGTCTGATGCTGCCAAATTAATTTCACAGCCATAATTTTTTTTTACCAGTATAAAAGCACTGCTCACAGTCTATCCGGCTGACTTCCTTAAGTCCACTGTACATTTGTCTTACCTGTGACTGTTTTGTTTTTGGTGCTACTTCTCTCATCTGTCATCTCTGATCTGATTTGTCACAGGACTCAAAGTTGTGACAAAAAAATAATCTCAGTGACGAAGTGACAGGTGCTTTTCATTCATAATAGAAATCACATAATTGTGTAATACTAGCAAGACTAAATGTAAAATGTCTAAAACGGAAGTTAAAGGACCTGCTGACTGGTGTTCCCTTTCATTCAGTGTCAGCATGTGAATCACAGCTTTACACTAACAGATGTTACCTCACTGACTGCTCTCTGTAGCTGTAGTTAAACACACCACCACAGTTTTCCACAACAGTGTCAAATGCCGATATGTGCGGTAGCGGTTCGCTGAAATGTTTCATAAATAGTTAAAAAAAACCTGACATGTAGCTGAATGTAACGTTAAAGCTGAGCTGTCAGTGTACTCACACTTTGTATGGCAGCCGGGGGTCCGACGTCAGGGTGATTTTAAACGTTACTTTAGACCTGGTGAAGAGGCAGACAAGAGTATTAATAGCGCCATGATGTTGGCTAATGAATATAAAATATCTTGAGGAAAAAAATGACACAAAATAGAGCTGAAACTCACATCTTTTGGGCGAGGCGACTCCGTTAGCAGTCTGTTTATACACACCCGGAAGTCCGAAGGACCCATACGTACACGTCATCCATTTAGCTCTATTTTTGACACATATCTGTCTATATTTAGTCTTATAAGGAGTTTCCCAGTACGTTTTCAAAAGTAAGAATTTTTGCGCTAAAAATCATGTATTATAAGAAAAATTTGAAGGTATAATTTGTGCTATTACCGTCAGGCATTCATACCAAACAACTAATATCTACCGTAAATGACAACAACAAGGCGCACACATTAGGAAACCGCACTGGCATTTTCTTGGGCGCGTGGATTAATGGAAATGGATGGCACTCCTCTCTCAGGTAAATTTAAAGTGACTTCCTTTGTCCTGTCCTAATAAAAAATGTGTTTTTACACGGTGTACATGGAGTACACTGCTACAAACTGCACGTACTGCCAGTACACTGCCGTATAAAAATCTGCGTGCAGAGATTTGAAACTTGCTGGAGACAGGTGTCCTAATCAACATGTCGCGTTGTTTTAATTTAGACAAAATTACAGGCATGCTAATGTTACTTAAGGGGCAAAATTATTCTAAACCTCTTCCAAGATTGTGTAGGCTATTCATGTGTCAGGGTGCTTTCACAGCATTTTAAACTTTACATATATTTTTTCACAGTGCACATTTGGGTATTGTTTTTGTTTTGTTTTTCAGAGCTTGTTTTGCCGAGAATATACAGTAATTTGTGTATGCCCTGCTGTCTGGCAACCATATGTCAGTCCTGGATATTGGACCCTTAAAAAAAGCACAATAATTAACCACGAGTTTTAAATCAATGTGTAACTGTAACTTAAACAGAAATTTGTACAAATTCATAATTTTAAGGTCACTGTGATGGTACATGGTCTTCTACAAATATTTCTTATAGAAATCAATACAGCAGAATGCAAAATTACATGTTTGCAGTGAAAAACTTGTTACGTTAATGTTTATGGACAGTGTGAAACAAGTCAAATATAAATCCACAACCAAGTATCTGAGCCTGGTTCATGCTGAACTAAACACAGTAAGTGTGTCAGATGATTTCATTATGGCTGGACTGCCACAATGGCAGCATTTCAGCATTCTGCCATCTAAGCGGTGTCATTTTCAGAAGCACCATTTTCATCAAAGTGTGAAAATCCTGAGTATCGAGTTCAACTATGTCAAGCTGCTCTCATCAGTCCAAACAGAGAGCATGAAACAGACTTGTCCAGTTACTGTAGGCGACATACTGGCTTTGAACGATTACACATTTGAATAGTGATAGATGGGCATGTGAACTTACTGGAAGTCCAGAGGAGAGTGTATGTATCCCAGGAGTAGTGCAGATATCTCTTAAAGCCCGATTGTGCTGGTCTAACCAGAAGACAAGTCTCCCGGTAAAGTTATGGTACTGTTCAGTCTTAAAATACAATAGTCTGATCAGTTAGGCCTAAAATGGGAAATGTGTGATGTCGACTTCTCTGTTCTGTCTCATATATACTGTGTTTTAAAGGAAAGAGTATCTAAGGAACACACCTGTGATTTATTCTTTTTATTGTTGAAGTATTTGTTCTAAGGATAGGATGAATATGACCCTGGACAAGAGACCGAACAAACATCAGAGAAAGAAAACCTTCACTGTCTGTAAAGAGCAAAACTGGCCCCAGGCATCGACTGAGAGGAGGTCAAAGTTCATTGAACAGGAGTCAATGGACAGCCAGAGAAGGATCGGGAAAGCCATTGTGACAGAGGTTCCTCAGAAGGTCACATGAAGACAACTGAGCCACCATCATCGCTGGAAAAGACCATGAGATGCTCCTGAAATCTCTTAAAGATTGTAAGTGGGCTTTTTAGCTTAAATTATTATTACAAAATTTGCAAATCATATCTACAAAAATATGACAAATCACACAATCACACAAATGTATATTACAAGTGCATGTTTCAGAGATATTGCCCATGTAAGTTCAGCTCTTGGTGCAGTGCCATCAAGAGAGACAGGGAGAGAGAGAGAGACAGGCAGAGAGGATGATACAGCGTAGGCAGAGGAATGACAACCAGCAAAGAGAATGGGAGCAGCAGACTTAATATGATGACTCAGAGTTACAGTGCAGACACTCAGGCACACACCTCTGGGATTTCAGTGGTGGGTCTTCCCCAGAAAGAAGTACAAATACAGAACAAGATGTGGTGCTGGAAAAAGAACAAAGGAGGACAACTTTAATGGTAGCATATAAACAAAGAAATGTGGAGGGCTGTGGCATGTATGAGAAAATATATCTTAGAGTCTTGTTTGCAAGCAAATCATTTTTATAGATAAGGTATTAGGTCTAGACACTGAATATATCAAAAGCAGACAAGATCCCCTAAGCATCTTTTTTTTTTTAATTTTATGTTTTACAATTGGCTTGAAAATAGAGACTTGATTCTGCGTATTCAGGACACAGTAGAACATTTTAATGAAATAGTCAGACTGAAGTTTCTTGCTTGATCTTCTTCGCCTTGATCATAGGGAGAATTACATAATCAGGAGGAGATTCAATACAGAAACAGATTTTTTCACACTGTCTGAATGGTAAAGAAGAATATATTTGTTTGAAGCAGAAAGGCTAGATGAAAGTATGACAGGTGTCCATCATCCTCTTGGTGCAGTCATGAGGGTGCGTTCAAAATGCAAAATACGACTGCATTCAGCGCATTGAGCAGCCTCAGCTGAAAGAGCTTATTATCATACCAAAAGCAGGTCCCACGGGTGGAGAGAGAAAAATGCCAATTACCTGCAGAAGTATAACCGTGATCAATGCTAAGACTGCTGCTTATGCATGCAAGCATGTGCACACATGCACAAACAGATGTGGCCATATAGGTGTAGAGTACATGCATAATGCATATACGCTTGTGTACATGCAGCAGTGGTCAACAAAGGTCAGTTGCTGATGAACCGTCTGTATAATTTCTCACAGTTTCAACAGAAATATTGACATAATCAAGTATTCTCACCCGCAGGGAGAGGGCGCAAACGTCGCGGTGACCTAGGAAGAAAACACAAAGCTGCAATGGTAAGTGGTGCAGAATTTGTAAATTAAATTCAGTGTGTGTAGCCACTGTTAGAGAACTCTGTGACTTACAAGCACATACAATTCTCTATTTATATGTAGGACATTCTGCTGCTACAAATACTCTGCAACACCCCCTCAGTAATCCTTTTGAGTTCCTAGTTGTTAGATTTTTGTGTGCCGGCTTTTGATTCAGCGGTTTTATGTTTCTGTGTTTTGTACTTCTACTGGTCACATAATACCAGCTGGCATTGCTCATGTAGATAGTTTCAAAAGCTGTGTAGTTGCCTTGAGAGATATCAATACTCAACATAAAGCGTAGACATCTAAAAAGCCTAAACTTTCCTTTCATTTGCTTTCTGACCTCACCTCTTTCCACGCTGATGACGGCCCTCTTGATAAGCTCCATATTGCTGGCTTGTACTGGTTTATAAAAGACATTTGCTCCTCAATTTTCCTTCTGTTAAAATATACAGTAGACCCCGGCAAAGTCTGCTGCTCCAGACAGAGAGGTAGTCCATAATTAATGCTGTAATAAGGGGCCTCTAACCTTTTAGCACCGTGCTATTTTTAATAAAAGGAAGTTAAGACTGGATTTAAAGCTCCGGCTTAGCTTATCAAACAGTACATACCTGCGACACTGCAGCAAGGGGTCATCAGGAGGGCAAATTTAGCACTTCATAGACCTAATTTGTTGAAGAAGAAGTCAGAGTCCTCTACGAGTATCTACAGAAAGTGTGTAGGCTGTAGGATGACAATCAAGTATTAGAATTTCCCCAGGCTTGCCTTACGGCCCTCAGCATTCACATCACATGCTCTATTGTCAGCTGCACATGTCTAACTCATGTGTTATTGGACTTTTTTTGTCTATTATGAGGAAATATGGTGACCTTTTACCAGAGTTAATTATTTCTTGCCTTTCATTATGCAACCTGGAAATGCTCACTGTGTGTGTGCATGTGTGTGTGTGAGAGAGAGCGTTTTGCGGCAGTATCTTTTCATTCTAGCAGTGGGCAAGACACTACAGGTGGATAAGAATAATCTGTAAATTACCCATATTGCACAATTGCAGTGAATCCCAAGTAATAATATAATATAACCCAAATAATAGAACGAGGTCTGTTAATTAACCTTTGAGGAGAGCTTACAAAAGGTCTGTTATACTCTCAGGGTTATTCTGTTGCAAGGATATTAACATGCAGAAAATAATCTGATTAAAAATGTCACTAAAATATGCTTCCTGTTACAAAACACATGGCTGTAGTCTGCTCTATCCATTAGAGCAGATATTATACTTGCAGTTCAGACATTTGAAATCTGTTCCTCTTGCTGACTTGGTCTGTGTCATTTAGCTGTCAACTCTCTAAAAAGTCTCCACAAATAATTTTTCATAATGACAAGAGTGTAACAGATTTGCCACAGATGTCAGTTTCTGTCAATGAAAAGCTTTCAGTACAAGTGAAACACTTTAGCACACACTGTTACTCTGCTGTCTAATAGGCTTACAATGCCATGTCTGATTATCTTTTCATTGTTGTCATCTGCCAGTGCTCATTTCTTTTTTTTATGCATTCAAATTATCTCATTGACTTAACACTAAAAAACATCTAATCCTCTGAAGCTGTCATCTAGACACTACTTTTCCTTGTTGCACCGCCAAGTCTCTACATCAAGTTCTGTGTTGAGTCTGTATAACTAGTGACTGACTGGTGTGTGTAGCTGTACGGCTGGATACTGGTACTCGATCTTTTTAAGGTGTTGACTGAAATAATTCAAAAGTCGTATCAGAACCTCGTCAGTCAAACAGCACCTGCATGTAATCCTTTTTGTATCCAGATCTAGGAAAATTGACCATTTGTATGATTTTGCTCGCAGCTAATTACCTCAAATGTTGGTAGCTCAGTGTGTTGAGATGCCACCATAACGTGAGCCCTTATGTAGCCTAAAACTCAAATTTACCCTGTTAATGACAAAAGTACTTATTTCATTTTTGCAAAACACAAGCTATTCTCTGCTCACTGGCCTCTTCCCTGACATGAAGGCGACGTTTGAGCCCTGATATTATTGAGTAGCGGCTACAGAAAGGGGAAAGGGGCAGAGGAGGGCACTCTTATTTTGACACAACCACTGGCCTCAAGGTAATATTTATAAATTTTATGTTATTAACCTCTTGCCTAAGGAACCTAACGGCTATGAGGTTCCTCTGAGCTCCTCTCCTGGAAGGCCTGGGAAAGGGTCTGTACAAAAGTTATCCTACCCTGAGGTTTGGAGTGGGTATGGGGTGTGTGTATGTATGCGTTCCACATATGAATGTCTATATATCGTCATATGCCTGGCCCCATATACGTTACTACTCTCCTATTCTGGCAAATGGTGAGATGTTAATTGCACCATCTTTGAATACTTTCCACACATCCCTAATTTATGTGTAAAAGTCCCACCCTCCAGTCCCAGGAAAGATACTACTGATGCTTTTGCTTTATTTTGCTAATGTTTTTTTTGCAGAAAAACATGTTTGTTAGGATCTAAAAAGTACTGCATTGATACATCAGTGCTGATAATTAGGCATAGAACATTCTCCAGCAGTGATCATCTATACTAAACAAGCAATGTTACCAGAAGGTTGGTACTTCATTTACTTTCAAACATGGATGAATAATCATGTGTGAAAACTATTGCAAAGAGACCTCAGGAGACAAACCCCCTGTGTCACTCGTCTAATGTTTACTTTACATAATCCCCAGCACACTGAGTTATAATTAAATTTGAGCTGAAGAATAAGTTGCCTGGGCTGTGTTAACACCGAGAGGGCATGACAAGCAAAGCGCCAAAGCAGCTTTTCCAATGACACAGTTACATGGCATGTTGTCTGTGCCCAGTGAATAACTCCCAGATATACCACACTGCTGCACAGTCTGATAGATCTATGTACTTCATGTTGTTAATGCATTCCCCAAATGCTCTTCAGGAGACGAGTCATTATCCTGGTGGTACACTGAGCCCAAACAAAATGAATCACAGATAGAAGTGAGAGGCAGAATATACAGTGTATCATTAAAACACACACACACACTCAGTTACCAAAATCTAATGATGCATGACAGAATAATTTAGTTAGGTGTATGCACTGTGGGTTTAGGAAATGAAAAGCAGCTGGGGACAAAAACATTTTTTTATTTATTTCACATTGTCGTTCAAACACCATTTGACATTAGTAATGTCCTCTAATGTACGCCCTCGATGGCTGACAATTTCTCTCAGCAAAAAAGCTGTATCTTATCTATCAGCATGACCCCGACTTCTCACGCACATTGCATATTTATAATCTGCAGTCAACGGCGCATCATTTCCACCGACAGGACTGGCGCTCAGGTAGCAGGAGAGTAAAAGGGTTGTCAGTGTGATGTCAAGATAGCAGCACATTAAAGGGCAACAGCCAAGAGCAGACAAGCATCCATTTTAATTACATGCTTCATTCAGAATGGATCAGATGTTGCTAGGAAGATCTCCCGACCGATTCGGAAAAGGTGCATGAATAGCATAAGAAAAAACTGATGACGAGCAGTGTGATGCTTATGCAGCGTAAACTGGAGATAAGTGTTAAGAGAGGAGACAGGAAAGAGAAGAAAACAGAAGGCAGCAGTCAGGTGTCAAGAAGGGTTGTGTAAATGTGGACAGGTAGTGTTTGTGTTTGTTTGTGTGTATGTGTATGGTCATGGTGAGGAATCAACACTTCAGTCAGGTAATTAGCAGCAGCCTCTATTTCAGCCTCACCTCAGTATGTTTTTACACAGTGTGATAGAAAGTGTTAAAGGTCCAATGTGTAGGATTTATGGGGACATATTGGCATAAATTAAATATAATAAG
>JAPZEB010000006.1:17388640-17398640 GCA_029783705.1 Chaetodon striatus
TGCATTTATGCAGACATTTCCTGGTACAGATTCTTTTTAACTGAAGCTGCTGATTGACAATATTTTGTATAATGTTCAATATCTTAAACATGATCACACTAAGTGTTGTTATATCAGAGAGCTGTACTCTGGTCAGGGTGAGGCAGAATTTTACATGAAGTACGCATTGTTTAACCTGCTCCTGAAACCTGGCACCTCTTACTCTAGTCATTTAGTGGGCTGGATTGGGCAGTATGTTTGACACCCCTGCTTTATAGCAACCACTCATCTTATAGCCTGCAAGTCAGATTTGGCCCGCGATAGGCTTCTGTGCAGCCACCAACCATTCTCTAATTCACAAAGAAGATAAATTGTTTCACTTTAGGATTTTTCTTCTCTTGTACTTGATTGTAACTAAGGTGCCAGAGTGCATTTAAAAGCATCAAAATACAGCTTGTTTATCAGAAAAGTGCCAGGGGAGGAACCAGTGAACCCCCAAACAGAGGTCTGGGCCAAGTCCTGAATGTTCTTAAATTGTAGAAACATCAAAAGGTTAATTCATTTATACTGAAAAATATTGATTTTTGTTTATTATTAACTGGCTCCAGGCCTGCTGTTATTTTGTAAAAGTGGCCCTCACATACAGCAGGTTGAGTATCCCTGCCCTACAGAATGTTTGCCTTGACTGTATTATGTTGTTGTTTTTCACTGGATGACCAATAAATAAAAGTAAAATAATATGTTTTTACATAAGAGTTGAGTACAGAGTTATGTCTTACTATCTGTTTTAAGCGTATTTAATTAAAATGTACATGTTAGATGATATTTTTTAGATAATGTAGCTGGTTTCCAATGTAAATTGAAAAGCTCAAGTCGTTTGTGGTCTACTTAAAATAATCCGCACCATAACTTCCTCACTGTTTCTTATCTTGGATTGTATTCCTGAGACAAGCAAAGCTAAATGGGAAACTGGATTTGTATAGTTATGTTAAGTGTGATCTTCGTTTGTTTGAAGGAGAGGCTGGATGTCTGGCTCAGTTGCTTGTTTAGATGATTTTTCCCCCCTCTTGCAGTGCCACAGTGTTCAATGCGTCTCCAAGTGCGCACGACCAGTCTGCAGCAGCGCTCCGCAGACCGCTTGCCAGGCATCTGGCCGCTCTGCGTTTATTCCTGGAGGCGCTGCTTTTCGCTCAATCTTCCCCAACAGGTGGATAAGTCGAGTGGGACAGAACATCGGTGAAAGCATACACCCTGGGGGAAACTGGACGCGTTGCTGAACCAGGTGTAATCCACCGAGGAAACTTGGTTGACGCTTATTTTTCGTCTCCAGGATTTGTTGCGCGGTGAGCTGAATGCGGTGTGCGCCGGTCTGCGTTTTTTTCCCCCCCTCTCAGATGGAACCGAATGGAAGTCGTGATGAAAACTGACTGGATGTACAGTGGGGATACTGTCAAGTCTCCAAAAAATGAGAGGGGAGAATGCAGACTAGAGTAAAAAGACGGACTGGCATCACAAGGCACCAACACATTAACAGGGTCTTCATGCAGATCCACACTGCAGTTTTAACATTTGGATGAAGCTAAATTCAAGAAGTTGAGGCGAATGAATTTTTAAAGCTTTAAGCATTTGTTTCATTAGTCCTCATGTGGTCTCGGGATATTATCCAAAGGAAGAACATTGATCTCCATGGGCGAAGTTCCAATGCCCAACATCCCACAGGTTAGTTATTTACTCATATACACATTTTGTCTATAAAAGGCTTTTCACGCTGGAGGAGTAGACTGTAAAGATAAAAGATGTAAGTGTGTGTGCCTTTAGGATCACCAGCAGATAAATAAAAAGAAGAGCCCCCCTTTTTTATTTTCACAAGCGTTTTTATTTTCATCCATGCTATTCCCTGGAAGCTTTCTCTCGCACACAAACACAGAAATAAAAATGTCAAAATCTCACCTGTGACTGTACGCAGGCGCCATGCACTACAACTGCAGTCTGCCAATTTCCACAGACCTGTTGTCGTTAATTAGTAAACGCTGACAATTTTATGTTTGCTTTACTGCCATTGTAAACACAGGACAGGCTTCTCTAAATGGGCTTCATGGTCTACTGGAAAGCTCATCCACGCAGTGTGTGTTGTCTGATCAATACAACTTTCAGAATTAAAAGACATTTTCTGTCTCAACATATTCCTTGCCATAACACTTGAGCGGTGCTCCACGCTTTGTGTAGGGAAACAGCTCAGATTTTCTATTTCTAAGTCTTGTATTGATTCCAGGAAAGTGTGATTATGCCAGAAGAAAGGGCCCTCTGCACAGAAGGATGAGTGTGTGTTTCAATAATAGCACACAGATATCAGCAGATCCACAAATCCTCTTGTGCTGGTGTTTCTGCATGGTGGCAAGCCTTACTTTATAGCTGCTGTATTTTGGGTCAATGTCTGTGAGAAGTTCGCAATCAGCAGTAACACCAGTGTTTTTCTTCTTCTTCTTTTTTTTTTTTAATTTTAGTTCCGTAACAGCATTGTAAGCACAGCAAACATATGGCCGAGGTGACATCACCCATATAGGACAGTATGTGATGTCCCCTGGTATCTGAGACATCTGTGAAACAAGCCCTAAAACATATGTCTTTTAATCTATCCATAACTTTATATGAATAATTAAATCGTCGACACTTACTGTGGAATTAATAGAGTTGAATGTAACATTTAAATATATTTAAAGGAGCAGTGTGTAGGATTTAGTGGCATCTAGTGGTGAGGATTGCAGATTGCAACCAGCTGAAACTTCTCCCATGTGCCAAGTGTAGACTCCCAGTTAGAATTCCTTCAGTGTTCACGGTTCATGAGGGTTTTACTGGGAGCTGAATTGTCTGCAGAGGTCTCTCCCTCTCCAGAAGAAATGGACCAGGGGCCAAATGCATAAAACTCAATGTAGATTCATGACTAAAACTGTGTGTACGTACAAATGCATACGCATTCTTTTTTATCAGATTTATAAAGCCGTGTGTTCGCCTGATTCTGTTTTATAAATCTTGATCATTGTGGCACTGGGCACATGTGCACGAGCCTCATTTCCACACCCACAGCTCGCCATAAATGGATGCTAAAATGCCCTTAAAATTACACCTGCATGTCAAGACTTGTGCCCCTTCACCCCTCATTAGACCTGTCAGTGACTGTCGTATCGGCAAGGTTCTCCAACAGTGCCAGGGCAGCTGAAATTATGCATGGCTGCGGCACTTTTTAGTGTCCATTTCTGCTAACCGTCACGAGCAGTGAAGTCTCAGTCATTATGATTATTAAACATTAGAATGGCGATCAATGATTCAATCGTAGCACTCGTGCTCAAACCTTTACAAAGTGCTCCACAGGATCACATTAAGCAATTACTTACAGGGCTATGAGTTTGAATAAAAAAAATGATTAAATGTTTTGCACATAAATGATTTAAAATTGAATTTATAAATGATTTTGATTGACGCCATGCAGCCTTTGAAGGTAACCTAAAAACAATGTTATCCGTCTCTTAAATGGAAGCTAGTTCAGGCAGTCAGCTCGAGCTGCAGTGATTCATACACACAGGTCATACGTCACTCTATATGTCATCTACGAAGCACACCCTCCCAATCTGGAGGCCTATTTAAGCTGCAACATCTTCCCAGCTCTCCCTTTGCATTGTCTATGGCACTGCTGTCCTGCATCAGTACTGCTGCTCGCAGCCCCAGCATCTACCTGTAAGGGAGGGAATATTTAATCATCATTTCCCAATATCTCATACAAACATATCTGTGGGGAGCGATGAGGCCAGAGTCTAGACGCCAAACTCTAACTGCTGTTGAAATAAACATTTAAAACATGAGTTGTCTGACTGAACTTACATTTAATCTGCTCATTGTTGTATCACCCGCTGTTGTCTCAGCAAAAAGCATGTGTACGCCTGGTCTGAAGAATGCCTTAGGTGCCCACCCAGGTGATTCCAAATGGTAAAAAAAATACTGAATAAATTGGTTTCATGTTAAAAATTAGTGTTTTTCTGACACTGTTTGGCTCATCGCAGAGGGGCTGCTGACTACTCTGACACAACAACGCAAAGAGCCCTATCTGGAGCCATGTAAACATAAATGGCTCATTCTAAGATAACAAAAACACGACAATTTGTATTTTCAGGTGATTATACACTAAAGAAAACATACTTTTTATATTCTATTTGTGTCAAAATATCCCACTAAATCCTCCACACTGGACCTTTAAATCGTCATTCTATTACTTTTATGAGAGCTCTTGTTGTCCCATCCAAGACCTACTTTTACTGAGTCTTCTTACTGGAGTGCATGCATGTCCTCTCCATAGTGCATCATTTTAACCCTCTAAGGATTGAAGTTATTCAGAGTTTGTAACTGCAGGGTCCCCGTGTGGCCAGTTCAGAAGTATTTTTGATTCGAAGTGAAATTGTTCCACAAAAGGCTGTGGCAATATCAAACTAATGCCCGGGCTCTCAAATGAGGTGTGAAACCCTGCTGCCAAAAGGGCTCTCCAGTAGGGAAAAAAGTTCTCAGTGGAGCAAATCTTTCTTTTTATGATGATTTACTGAAGTTCTTTTCCTTCATGGAGTGAAATTAGACGGCACCAGAGAGCATTTCTACAGCAGCAAAGTGGCACCTTGAGTGTAAGAGGAGATGACAGGTGACATAATGGGGGAAAAATGTTGCTTAGGAACACCGGCCGACAGTGAATCGCATGTTGTTTCTTTGATATGCACTACTTTGGTGTTATTAACTCGCATTTCAGACATCTTAAATTCCTGCTCCTGCAGCTCATCAGGCTGTGGGAACTTCAAGGCTGCTAGTTCAAAACCTGAACAATCAGATTATTGCTTACTACCTGCCTTGGAAAATTACTGCTTCAACTTGAAGATGAAACAGTTTAGACTGAAAATGCATCATGTTAATTCAGTTCAAGGAATAGTTTTACATTTTTGGCTTTCTTGCTGAGAATTAGATGAAATGATTCAGAGATACCTTTCCCATGTTTTTAAATATGAAGCACATAACTTCAAAAAAAATCCTTAAAGTGCCATTTTCACTCTGTCTTTGTACAGATCAAACAAACAAGATATAGCATGTTAATTAGTGAGCTTTGGAGTTACTGTTGGGCGTTTCCTTTTGACAGAGCCAGGCTAGCTGTTTCCCCTTGTTTCCAGCCAGCCAGTTCTCTCCTACCTAAATGACAGAGCAGGCTGATTTCTGCTAACTTCCAAAACAACCTATATCACCATTCTGACGGTCACAGTTTTAAACATGTTCTGAATGTCATAAAATGATCGCAGTTCCCCCAAACTATGTGGTTAGGATTAAGTGATGTGCAAGACAGACAACATGTCACATATGTCACTTGCCAACACATTCTAACTCTGACCTCGTCACATATTTACATTTGGTCGTGGACCTTTCACATCCATATGCAGCGTGAAAGGTACCCTGGGTGTGTTGGTTGTTGATGTTCTGGGACGCCGTGTCAAGTTCTGCCTGTTACATGCATTGTCTTCTTTCAAAATACACTTTTGTTTTCACAGGAAGTTTACCGTTTACATACAGTCTCTTTCAAAATAAACGCACTACATCAGTGCAACAACTCATTTAACTTTTTTTTTCCTCCATCAAGTAAGGCACGCGATTGAGTTTAGGGAACAAAAACACGTGGTTAGGTTTGGGGAAAAAAGAACAGGGTTTGGCTTTAGAATTTTACAGGATACGAACACAGCTCTCCCGGGTGAAAGACGATGTTTGTTCGACCCATCCATTACCCCAACTTTTGTTCTTGTCCGGCCACGTTTCCCCCTGACGCCACCAAGCGCTGTTCACATACCATGCCGACATTAAAGGACGTCTTTTTTCGTCATTGTCTGACACCTCAAGTCACTGCCCAAACGCCATATTTTGGCGACTTTGGAGTGAGATTTGGTTGCACTAGCAGAGCATGTGTCACATATTAGCATACAAGACTACGTTCTTATTTAAAGAATCCAACCTTGAATTTGAGACCTGAACAGCTGACTCCTAGGTGAAAGTCCTGTGTATTTTTGACCTGCCCCCTCCCCTATAGGAGCTTCTTTGACTTTTGTACAACATTATGCAGGCTTTGTCGCTTTTCATGCTACATCACGTCACTTCCTCCTCTGCTCCTGAAATAATTAGTGTCACTAGAGGGAGTCACCTCACAATTAATGTAAGCATGGGTCATAATAAACTGCTTACATCAATCATCTTATCTAACTCACCGCAAAAAAGCGTATGAGCATACTTTCACAAAATGCTGAGCTATTCCTTTAACAGTGCTATTTTAGAATACAGAGCTTTGGGCACATCACACATAGTTTTACACATATTTATAAATTAAATTGCTGTTTTTCCTCTTGCTCTTATAAACTAATTGGGCTGCTGTGAGTCTGTTAATCCACTCATTATTTATTGAACAGAGAGACACAGAGCAGTAATGAGTTGTCCTGAGACAGACGAGAGAGAGGGGCGCATTACGCACCAGCTACTTGAACTCCTTTCTTTTTTTATATTTAGTAACATGTAACCTTTTCCACTTTATCTTATTTAGTGGTTTTACTCAGCTGTTTTATCCTTCACCCTCTCCGTCTCCTGCACCTCCTGTTTGCTTGTCGTCTCAGAGTCCGCTGTGGTTTTAAATCCTCTCAAGAGCATCAGAAAAACAACCAATCCCTTGTGTTTGTATTCACTTTTTTTGTGCATCTGCTCTGTAGATATAGTCAGCTCACTGCTAATAATGATTTTAGAATGAGCTCATTATAACGGTTGCATAATTTGAGGAGGTCCAGATACAAATAAAGGTTTACCTCATTTTTAGGATTAACCTGTCACAAAAACAGTTTCCAAATGCTGCTTGTTGATGTCATTGTAAACACTATTTCCTCATCTTCTATTCATGGTCAGTGTTTTATTATGGCAGTGTATTCCAAGATCTCACCACTGCCAGATTCCAGAGAACCAGGAGATCTGGACGGTTGCCTTGTTAGGAGACAATCACTGCACAGTGTCACTGTGTCACTGTAAAGGCTCGTTTCTGTAAAGCTGCACAGTGCTTGAAGCGTCATTTTGCTGTCACCAGGCAACTGCTAAGTCAGCTGATGCTGATCAATTAGCAGGCATCACTAATGACATTAACTGAAGCCATTAGTAACTCAAGAATTAAAGATGTTACCATCCATTTAAGCTGCAGTACTTAGAGCCGGATGCAAGATGTCTCTCGTTGAAACAGGTTGAGTAGAAGCGACCACTGCTGATGTTTCCTGTTTTTCTTGTTTAGTTTAGAATATATGTTTGTCAGTGTGGCATGTTCAAGGTCCAAGGTCACAAAAACATATTTAGTGATGTAAACATTGTGTCTGTTATTGTTTGGGGGTCTTTTCTGCAGAAAAAATACATTTTAGGAGACAAATTTAATTTGTCTCCTAAAATGTGTTAAATTATTTTTTCTCCGTATTTTTTCTCTCCCTTCATCTCCATGTCTGTATAATACTCTCTTCTCTGCTCCTGACTTCTCTTCCTTTCCTCCTCATCTTTTCTTGTGAAAGTCAATACCAACAACAAGTGGCTTCTTCCTATAACACCTTTGCTCATGTCCCCTCCAGTGTGAACTCCCCCAGCTTGGCAGCAGCTGTAGCAGTGTTTGCAGAGTGCTGGTAAGCTGAAGCCCAGGGAGATGTCACAGCTGTACTATCGGCGGACTGACAGCTCCTCGTACCGGGACCGCATCCCGCTGAGAATTGTGCGGGCCGAGTCGGAGCTGTCACCTTTGGAGAAAGCCTACCTCGGAGCTGTGGAGAAGGGGGACTACGCTAGTGTCAAACAGGCTTTGGAGGTGTGTGTTTTTGTGAGCATGGAAGAATGGATGATTTGTTTGGTAAATGGATGAATAAATACAGCCTCTGAAACTCTAAATTATATCTGGAAAAATGAATGGAAATTAAAGCCTCAATCTAATTGGATTGATTTAGAAGAGATTTCAGGCAACATGTGCAGCCATGTTAATGCTATACTCATTTCCAATAACATCTGGGGTGTTTACTTACCTTGACAGGTGTCAGACTTTTAGCAGACACAAAATATTGCTAGAGACCAGCTGTTCGGTAGTCTCGCTGCACCTGCAGTGCCCAAAATGATGCAAAAAAACCCAACACAAACAGAGGGCTTGTTCCGTAGCATTGCAGTTAACAACATAATGCAATGAGGCAATTTTCATGAGGGCCTTTTTAGGCCTTTAGCCTAAAATGTTACGACTAACAACCTAAGCAACTAACACCAGATGTGAACACCAAATATACTACTTAAACAAGTACTCCAATGATTTAGTATTGCTCTTTTATGACAATTGCAATGGACTGTTTTTTGAAAAGGATCATAATCACTGTTACGGTGGAGTCATACATTCTTCCTCATTGTTAACACCTGATGCCTACATTACCCACAATGTAACTCAACTGCAGACAGTTCGATCAGAGATTCAGGTGTGCTAGTAGCCGCTAACATTGCCTCCAGCTGTCAGCCTCCAGCAGAGATGAAGAGCAAGCTAAGTAAACTGACTTTTCTCCAGCTCCACACCTTCAGATTTTATTCATTTTCAAACTTGTAGTTTTCAGCCTCAAACAACATCACTAGAGGCAATGTATCAGATTTCATGAAGCTCTCACAGAGTAAAACTCAGTAGACTTTGACTTGCTCTGTCAGATCTAAAAGGTGTGAGGAGTTTACATTTCCTTTAAAAAAAAAATCAATGTGCATTCCACGTCAGCGACTATTTTCCCTTCTAATCAATGGTATTGTTTTAAACTGAGTCCCAGAGAAGCTCTTAACAACAAACCCTGACTTTCAATCAAAACCTTATTTTGCCAGGAGGCAGAGATCTACTTCAAAATCAACATCAACTGTATCGACCCTCTCGGCCGCACAGCTCTGCTGATTGCCATCGAGAACGAGAACCTGGAAATCATCGAACTCTTGCTGAGCTTCAATGTGTACGTCGGCGATGCCCTGCTGCATGCGATCCGCAAGGAAGTGGTGGGAGCTGTGGAGCTGCTGTTAAATCACAAGAAGCCCAGTGGTGGCATGCAGGTGAGGAGGAGACTGAGGGGGTTGGAAAGAGTTTTAAATCAGAGTGCTTTATTCATGAGGTAGGAGTGTGTCAGTGCGCAAACAGAGAGCGACTGACAAGGCTGGGGGGGATTTTAGGAGCAAAACTAGTGTTGGCCTTTACTTTCTTTCCGAAAGAAATCCTTTTTTCACCCCGTTTTCCTGCTACTAAATCGTGTTCTGGTGCTTTTAGCATCATGTATTTCTCTTTTTTGTAGTTGATAAAATACACTGTGTTTTGACCTATTTCTGTTTGAAGGGACCTTTGCCAGCTTTGCATGTAAAAGGTATAGTGACCCTGTTTTGTCCAACAGTAAATGATTGCACTAATGCACAACTTGCAAGACATGTATCGTTTATCATAAAATAGGGCTGGGCAATATGGAGAAAATCAGACATCACAATATTTTTGACCAAATACTGATACTGATATTGCAACAATATTGTGGGGCTTTCACAGAATGTTTTCACAATGAATGTAGATATAAAGAATTAGGCCCAAGCCACACAGAGAGCATTTTAGCAGCTGGAGGCAACTTTTTGTAATTGTTTTTAATGAGAATAAAGTTTTTAGCTCGCGGTTTTTGCATTGCGATATGCCTCGTGTTTCTGCGCTCTAGGCGCCTGGCGTTTTTGCTGGAGTGTTCTGAACTCCTCGAGTAGAAAAAACTTTGATTCAGAGTGGAAAAGCTCTTCATGTCATCTCCGCTTTTTTCCCATTGTCCAATCGGATGATTTGAGAGGCGGGCCTTCTGTGGTGGTCACAGCAACAATTTTACAGTTGGTAAACATGAAGGAGAAAATGATGGTGCTCGGTCGCTCGGCAGGACCACTGGACTTCCTGTAGTTAGTATTCATTTTTGTTATG
>JAPZEB010000006.1:17398740-17415161 GCA_029783705.1 Chaetodon striatus
CCTTTCCCACTGGACAAAACATCTAGCTTTTGTTTTAATGGAAAGGGTTACAATTGATATACACTTCAAAGACAGATGACTCTGCCGTAATCACAGGTATACTCTGATTGGCAGTGATGGAAATACAACACCCAGTTGGAGGTGCAAATTTAAGCCCATTTACTGGCGCAATGCATTGACAGGTCGCTACAAAATACCATCTGTCTCCGTCCAAGGAGTGCTCAAACACTGTTCAAAATTTAGTTTGAGTATGGCTGAATAACTAAGAGATATAAAAAAGAAGTAGCCCCTGTAGTGTTTTCACTGGCCTCCATGCTGCTCTCTTCTGTTTACTAATGCATTGTCCAGTCTGTACATAACATCAAATGTGACACAGAAAAGAAAAACCAGAAAAGGAGTACTCATCTACTGCTCTACTGGCATTGGGAAAGCAGTCTTTTGCCTATTTTTAACAGGTTTTCCACCGCTTAAAGTGCTAATTTCTGTGGGAAAAGGGTACAATAGAACATTCTGGTGGGTTCAGAAAATTACTAAATTTTACTGGAATGCTAACAAAAAAACAAACAAACAAAAAAAAACAACAGGAAAACACTTCTGGTATTATGATACCCAAAATCTAGGATAATGTCTCGTCTCATATCATGGTATGGATGTAATATTGATATGTTGCCCTGCCCTATCAATCAAATGTATGAACAGTCATTTTTATAACTTAATGAATTACAGAATATTCCCAGCAAATCCTAGAAAACTTAGACATGAGGTCAAAGTGCACAGTGGCCCACGTGCCAAATCACAGTAGGAATTTAGGGTCTAACTAAACGGCAGAGTGCAGTGTCAGCCAGTGAAATACTGGTATCCATTGCGTAGCTTATAAGCCGCGTGCTGTTGCCTGAAGCTTTTTATACCATCTAAAATAATTGACCCAGTATTGTTGGCAGCAACAAAAGCTGACACTTCAAAAAGCTGTCTTCGGAAGACTTGTTCTGTCTGTTGGCAGAGAAACAGTTCTTACAGAAAGAGATTTAATGAGTGTGTTCACTGAGAGAAAATATGATGTATATTTTATTCAAAGTTACAGTATAATTTTTTTTTAATCTCGCAAGGATTCAGATTATCTTGAGAACGCTGCTGTTCATTAACAAACCCATTCCTCTAGTCTTTGAGAAGTGCCTGTTTAGAGCTTTAATTACTGTAATCAAAAACAAAATACAGTCTAATTAATTTTAGATTGGTGCCCCTTGTCACTGATTGCTCTCCACTCAAGTAGCGCTTACTTTTACTTGTTCTTTCCACACTTGTACTGTACAAACACACACACACACACACAGACACACTTGTGCTTTCTTCTTCTATCAGCAGTAATGCACCATAAACCACAAAGGAACAGATGTTTGGGGCTGCATCGATCAGCTGTAGGGGGATGTTATTGCTGTGTCTGTTGTGTCCTGTTGGAAGCTCCACGTTTGTCTTTGATAGAATAAAGTGAAATAGTGAAAAAAGGGGAAAATGAAAGGAAAAGGAATAATATTAGGGAACAAAAGAGAGCAAAAGCACAAGAGATACTGTAGCCCTGGCTTGTTTATTAAAGGAATGCGGGGGGGAATGAGATAGAGGCCAAAAATATCCAGTCCCTGAGTAATCTATCTGCTGCCACATTTCCCTTTTACCTTAATGTCTGCGTAAGTTAGTGCTTCATTCTATCACGAGTAGGTTGTAAAATAGATCACTCTAGCACTACCAAATTTCCCCAAGAGAAGCTCATTGATTATATTAAAAGGCTGTCTGGGAAAAGTGCATCCTAACTGTGTCTTCCCTGAGATTTATTAATAAGAAGATTCATTCTTTGCTTTGCTGGAATCGTGAGTATTTGTCTCCCTATTCTGCAGCCTGTGTGAATGATGTGTTTGTTATAATCTCACAAGTGTTGTGGTTTATTTGTTTTCCGCCAAGGAGCTCATTGGATATCAGCGATTTGAACAGCTTCATGCATTATCCTCTGAGTACAGATATGCATCTGTCGGAGGCACAAACACAGGAGCACACTGTGTTGCTCAATTATAAGGGCCTTCGGGTACTTTGGTGTTTTGTTGTTGTTGTTGTTTTTTTTCTTGTTGTGTCTTTTTATAGTCCAAACTTTGCACATTTTTTTTTTGGGTTACAGTGCAACCTACATATCATGTGCACCTTAAAGATAATCTGGAAATCCCTCTTCCTCCTTAACAAAGTAAGCACAATCGTGCCTGCTTAAATCTACAAAAATATGAGCTTATTTTCCGCAGTGTCATTCAAAAACAGAACTGCAGTGTCCCATTTTATACCAGCTTTAGCGAAACAATGTTTGTGATGTTGTAGGATGACAGGTGAAAACCAGTGGGGAGGCTCAGAGAAGGAGCACAGTGAAAATAAAAGACACACTGTGCTTTTGCAGAGGCTAATTTTAATCAGTGCGCTGACGGCGGATGCCTCACTCTAATATGAGTAACAAATATGCTTTACACGGACAAGTGGGCTATAATTTCGTTTCTTTTCTCTACTATTATCATAACTTCACATCTACCAGCCCGCACTCCTCCTGCTCCGTGCTTGGGCACAGGCCAAGGCTGTTTGATGTAGATTATTTGATGTCCCTCCTCCTCCCACGTAGAGAACAGAGTATATAGCTTATTAGATCACCCTCCTCTGCGAAATTTGACGACTCACAGACATGGCTCTGTGCCACTCTTTGGAGTTTGCACTGCCCTGTGACTGCTGTGAGAGTAAAACTACACAACTAATTAGTGTCCACATGATAAAAATTATTTTTTGGTGCACTATGGATGATGCAACATTTTGATAAAATGAACCAGTCCCCTGCATAACGTTTCTTTATATTGTATTACTCATAGGGTAGCGGTGACACAGAGTTTCACTGATACTATTTCTGTTTCTCTTCATGATAGACTAATTTAGAGTGAAACCTTTATTAAACAGCCTACAGTACATTTCAGATCTTGTCTTAAATGTAACTTGTGCAATTACATGTATTGTCTTTTAGCCATTTTTTGGATTCATATTCAATTTTATTCTATGCATGGCTCGATGGATGGCGTTGTCAGTCTGTGTCGGTTGGTCAATCAGTCCACCACTTTAGGCTGAATTATGTAAACGATTACTGGATGGATCATCCATCATTATAGGATGGATAATTATTTATCATTTTGTCCATTTTGGCATTCCTGGTCATCACAGGATTAATCCTAATGATTCTGGTCCCTTTACCTTTTCCTTTAGCATCCCAGCAGGTTCACATATTTAGCTACAAGTGATATATCTCAACTGTCACTGGTTTGTTCAGTCATTTGTTTCGTTCATACATTTTCCATAACCACTTGTCTTGTGAGGGGTCGCGGGGGGGCTGGAGCCTATCCCAGCTGACATTTGGCGAGAGGCAGGTTACACCCTGGACAGGTCACCAGACCATCACAGGGCTGACACATAGCGACAGACAACCATTCACACTTACATTCACACCTAAAGGCAATTTAGAGTCACCAGTTAATCTACTCTGCATGTCTTTGTATGGTGGGAGGAAGCCTGAGTACCCATAGACACAGGAGAACATGCAAACTCCACACAATGCTAACCACTGCACCACCGTGCCGCCTTATCACTGGTTTACAGCAGCCTGAAATTTGTCACAAATAATGTGTAGATGATAATCTTGAATGACCTCAATGATCCTGTTACTTTTTATCAGCACCACCAGCAGGACACAAACTTTTGTGTAAATATGCATGGTTCCCAGAGGATGAATGACTTTGGTGATACTCTGACTTTCCCCTCTAGCACCATCATGACATTCACATTTGTGTGATTTAATGAAATGTTTCTGTGAGCATGTTAGCATGCTGATGTTAGCATTAGCTCAAAGTAGTGCTGTGCTTAAAGGTCAATCTATAGGTGCTCTTTTTCTGGGTTTTTCAAATGGAAGCACCCACTCAGTTGTGATGTAAGTTAGAGTACTGATAAAAAAAATAGCAATGATAATAAGTTAAATTGTTAGTTGCGATTTTTCTGAAGTGGGGTTGTATGATGTACTTATCCATAGTCAGTGTAATATTTTCACTGCTTTATTTTGCCATCAGACAGCCCTTTTCAGCAGGAAATTGAAACCACTGTATTGCTCTCTTCAAAGCCACCAGACCCCCTGTGGCAGAAATATTGATTTTACCTCTCAGAACACAGGAGCTGCTGGTCTACAGCTACCTTGATTGTTTGTTTGTGTTACAACATGACTTTTGGATTCGTCAGCATGCAGATACCTGTTAGGGGACACATGAAAATGTTTAGAAGGGCTTGGACTTCAACCAAATTTTAGTGTTTGGGTTCAAATACATGAGAAACACCACTGTGACTGCAGCTACTGCACTACTGAAACTACAGAATGATATAAAAACCTAAAAATAATAATGGACCTGCCCTTTATGTACAGCTTCACAGAGATGCCAGCACAGCTGTACACTCCTTGGCTTGTTATTTCCTGTTTGCAATGTGATGTTATTACAGCTCCCATGATGGGGGGAGTGAAGAACTAGATATTGAGTTGATATCAGTTTATCTCACTACTCTATCAATTGCTTGTGATTATACTTTACATCCTTTGGGTGGAATATCTCCCTACAGATACATTAAGATGGAGCCACTGTCTTCTTTATAGAAAATTTGAGTTGGAAACAGCACTGTAAATCCACTTATAGTGGGACCCACATAAAAGCACTCACAGGCTGAGTATTTCCCATGTGTCCCTTGTCACCTCACTTGTCGGCCTGTCACTGTTCTTTACTGTCACATATGTCCTCTCATGTAGAAAGCCTCCTGCTGCTTAGAGATCTTTGGTTCCATCAAATGAAATCACTCGGTTGCTTTTGAGGTCAGTGCCAGTGTATTGTCATCTTTGTCAGTATATCAAGCTTTCTGTCTGTCCCTTGAAATGCAGTAATACAGTCAGTTTTGCTACCAAGGGTTTAGGTCAGCACAAACCAAAAATGTCGTCCCGTTTTACAAAAATGAAGCCAAAATATCTTGGAGACAGCCCCTGCCATGTTGCACTAGTGACGTTATTTGGAGCCAAAGTCTGCGCTGTGCAGATCTCTGTGGTTTTGAGGTCCTGCCCATTTACCGGTCTGACTAATCATGAGTAGCGCCATTGATCACGAGTGCACTGATTGGCAGATACAGCTGTTAATCATGACGTCAGACCCACTTTTTGTGGCATCTAATTACTGATTAAACCAAACTTATCAGAAAAGTGAACCCTTGAACATACCTTTCATACCTGCACTGTTTGGTTCGGCTTAATCAAACTCAAGTTCATTTGCCCCCTAAGTGTGGTTCATTTGGGCAGGTGTGAACACAGCAATCGCACTCGGGTGGTGAGAACATGTTCCGACCTCAATCTGAACCAACTGCAGTCACATGACACATTGTTTGGCTTAAACATGAGCATGTTACAGTCCTGGAGGGTTATTAATGTGCGCCTCCTCCTGTACTGCCTGAATATGCACATTCAGCACATCCAATGCGTCAACCCATTGTTTTCTAGTTGGAGCCGCGCCTCGTTTTCAAACCGTGTGGTTTGCCTTAAATAAACAATGCAAACAATATAGCACACGATGACCAGCGCTAAAATCAGCCTGTGTAGCTGTCCCTCCATTGTGACATTAGAGAGTGTCACATTTATCTTGCAAGTGTACTCTTCTTCAACATTTTGTTTACTTCCTGTTTTTGTCCCGCTTGGAAATTCTGACCAATCAAGAGCAGCTTTCTCGCACAAGACATTTAATCTGGTCCGCTTGTAAATGCTGCCGTGAGAACACAAACCAACTCTAGGCAATTGCGCAAATTTCTAACAAAATTAGTCCCTGATTCAGACCAAAGCAAGACAACTCTAGGTCTGAAAACACCCTTAGTTTGGCCCATGTTGCCCTTAGTTTTGGCATGGCTTATGACCTGTATTGCCACCAGTCTCCAGTAGACATTTGGGATGTTTTGGTCAAAGCTTTGACATTTGTAATTGGTTCAAGGATATGAAAATAATTCTGCAGTGGAAATTTCCAAAAATAAAACAAAAGACATAACATGTGCAGGGAACTAAAAGGCAAACTGCAGTGACTGCTCTCTGGCTAGCTAGTGAAATAGCCTCAGGTAGCTTTAGCTGAAGCTTAATCACCCCTTTTGTCCTATACGTGCATGTTTGCTGTACATGAAAAAGTCTGTTTTGATTTCTATCATCTTGGTAATTGAGTTTGATGTACCACAGAAATAAGGCAGTAACTAAATCTAATAATGGAGAAAAACAAACACCAAGTCCTGCTAAATCTAACTAGCAGTAGTTAAGCTACATTTAAATCACACATTTAAATCTATAGGTTCATTTTTCTTAATGGTTCATTTGTTCAAAGACCATATTTCATTTGCAGACACAAACAAATGGTTTCACAGCTTACATAACTGCTGATACACTTCCCTGGTTGTGTAGTTACTGTGTAGAGAGGTTCTGTTCTTTCATGGTGCCAGACTCTCACATCTTGAACATTAGTCTTAGTAAAGCTCTCCAACTAGAACTAGAGCCCCTTATTCCCAGCTGTCCTCCGTCTGCCTCAAGTTGCTGAATGGGTCCCAACCTATTGCATGATTATCCTCCAACAATTCTTGGACTGTCCTCTCTCTCTGCTCCCTGTCTCCCTCACCACAGAATCAGATAATAAGCCTTCAATTAAAAAAAAAGTGAAAAGTGCCAGCTTACTCCTCTGCAGCCCACAGCCGTGTATTCCCACTGAATGACATGGGAAGCAAAAGGGCTTAGCTGGAGTGGGTGATAAGAGGGATAGGTGGAATGAGTTTCTTTCTGAGCATAATGATTTCCTGTGAAATGTGTGAAATACTGATGCTTTTTGGCGCATTGTGGTCTATACCCTTTACAGAGGTCTTGAAACGGATGACATTTTATCTGCAACTTTGACCAAGGTCATCTTTTTTTTGCTGGTATTAGAACTGTTTTGCCTGCATCTACCAAAAGCTCTGAAGACTGTTTTTCTTGATCCTGCTTATTCCATTTAACTTCAGTGTAAAGACCTTTGAACTGCACTCTGAAGTGAACAGAAGATCTTTCAGGCTTTGTGTTTAACCAAAGCAATTACTTCCACTGTGTGCTGAGCATGTCACTTAAACCTGACAGAAGGAAAAAAGACTCTGGTCTATAACTTGGCAATAGATGACATAAAGCCAAGGCCAGATGTACTGCTTCAAGTGCTTATCCCATATATGTGTGTGATTAAAGCTCTTATTCTCTCCTCTCCCCTGAAAGGTTCCTCCTATCTTATTGGACAAGCAGTTCTCTGACTTCACCCCTGACATCACTCCCATCATCCTCGCTGCACACACCAACAACTATGAAATTATTAAGCTCCTGGTGCAGAAAGGCGTGTCTATGCCGCAGCCACATGAGGTTGGTAAACCATTTGTATTTTGTTGCGATTATCAGCGTGAAACTCCCCATATCTCCAAAATGTCAACAACTGTTCAGGGAAGTCTTGTGTGCAGCCAGATTAAAGTGCGGTTTTATTATTATATCCAGTGGGGTTGTGAAAGTATTTTATGAGCCATTTGATCCAGAATCTATTCAGAGAAGATATACTACCGGGTTTTTACTCACCAGCAACATCTTGTATTTAGAGTAAAGTCATTACTCACTACACAGTACAGTATTGGATTTAGGATCTTATGTATGAGGTAGAATCTGTTTGTAAATACGCACATAATTTATAAGGTCAAAAACATACTGATTGGGCCTTTAATGTCCACATAACATACCCAGTCATGACAGTAGTGCTCTGTTGACAGAATGGATACAGGACTGAAACATGATCTGTTACTAAACACCGGGAAGCCTCATTAAAATGTGCCCATGCTTTGTTTGATGTTGCAGGTGCGCTGCAACTGTGTGGAGTGTGTGTCGAGCTCAGACGTGGACAGCCTGCGGCACTCGCGCTCCCGCCTCAACATCTACAAAGCGCTGTCGAGTCCCTCTCTAATTGCGCTCTCCAGCGAAGACCCTTTCCTCACCGCGTTCAGGCTCAGCTGGGAGCTGCAGGAGCTCAGCAAGGTGAGGAACATCCTTTGGTGGGATTTGATTGGCTGTACGTTGCATTAATTAACCTCTCAGTGCCCTTTCATGATGTCATTATGTGACATTCAATACCCTGTCAATTTAATAACCCAGCATTAACATAATTGGTCTTGGTAAATGTAACTTCATAAAATAGAATAAAATAAAATAAAATACTTTTGAGTCAGCAATAAAGTTCACAGAAATAATTACAAAAACTGGATCCTTGCCTGCTGCAGGTCATATTTCCTGATGAAAAATTATAAAAACCTGAAGTTCAGTATTCATTTTTTAGCAAAACTAAATAGCAAATAAAATCACAGATGCTTTAATGACACAAAATACCCACAGGCAAGGTTTCATTTCGAAACACCACTTCCTAGATGTACCAGTACTCTGAGATTTGCCTTGATATATTGACTTACACCGCCAGGTTCTTGCAGGACTCTTGATGTTTGGCGGTATCAGTATTCTATATACACTCTTTCCAAGGTCGAGAACGAGTTCAAATCAGAGTATGAGGAGCTGTCTCAGCAGTGTAAACAGTTTGCCAAGGACCTTCTGGATCAGACTAGAAGCTCCAGAGAGCTGGAGATGATCCTCAACTACAGAGACGACATCAACTTACTGGACGAGGAGGGCAACAACGACCTGGCAAGACTCAAACTAGCTATCAAGTACCACCAAAAAGAGGTAAGCATGATACATGAATTAATAGCTTTCTGACTGGATCAGATTGCAAGCGCATGTGAAAAGATGTACACCCTGTCATTATATAACAATTAAAAAAAGAACACAATAGTCTTTGAAGGACAAATCATGAAGGACACAGACAGAGTTGCTTCTTGGTTCTTTATTTCGGAGGCTGCAGTAATGGGAAGGAAGCAGGGAATATCATCCTGTTGGCTATCAGCAAAATGATCTCACACTATCTCTCAGTCAAGTGCACCTGCCCCCTCTTTGCTGTGAGCTGTGAGCTGTGAGAGTCAGATATGACTGCAATATCACAGTTTTAGCCTTTGAAATTGTGCAATATACAAGAAATCATCTTATTTTTTTTTCAGGCTTGTCCTTGGTTCTCCTCTTGCATTCCTTTTTCCTCCTGTCCAGTATTGTTTGCTACATCACCTGCTGTACAGTGTGTTGTCAGATTTCAATGCCACATGCCCCAGGCAACATTCACTCTACTGTATGTAGCCTGGATAAGACTGCCAAGCCTGCAGTTTGCGTTGCACCAAGCCAATGTCTTCTCACAGGTGTCACCGCCTGCCAATACGAAGCGGTGTAATGATGTTAGATTAGCATCAGGTTCTCTTTTTTTTTTTAATGCCAGACGCTGGTTTGGATAGGATTTAATCTGTTTTTGCTTTGGCAGCTCACACAGATGACAGATAGGCAAAGCTTGGTTTTCATTACCAAAGCGTTACAGCTGCAAGGCAATACTCAGAGCTGTAGCTGTACATGTAGGATGTTCACTTCCTTAAAATAACACACAGATAACCACACAAAATGGCGTTTATTCATTCAGTTTACGGCAAATTCAGTTACTGAGAAGACGATAAGCTGCCGCTGGATTTCTACATGCAGTGCATGCAGTTTAACGTACATGCTCAGTGGTCTGTCGTATTTAATGCAGAACATGTACAGTGCGTCCATTTCTAATTTGCTGGAAAACAGCTGCTAATTAAGCGCTGATTACTTTCACAGGCCAGTTTTAGTTTCAGACAGTAAATTGCTTCGTTTTATTCACCAACTCTGTAGGTACTGAATTGCATTTTAAACACATAAATAATTATGAGTGAAATGGTTTGAACCTGATAACTCCACAGCAATATTCTCTTTACACTCCACTGACTTCATGCTTCTGCTTTTATTGTGTGATAAACATTTTCTCAGTAGGTAGAGCCATAAACAACTGGTATGGAAACAAAGCTGATTAAAAGCCACATTAAAATCCCTATTAAGTATATAAAAGTGTGCTATTGCTATTTAAACCGTCAGTATGGATAATAGAGGCTCTAAAATGCTTATGTTTAGGTTTTAATCTGTAGCATCCCAAAGATAGGCTTTAATCAAGGATACACCGATCTGATCAGACAGATACCGAGTCAGATAGCTGGAACAGGTATCAGTGACAACAGGGTTCATTTATTCAGTCAGGCTCTGTGTTTACATCTGATTACATGTGCACATACCGTAAAACTTCAGTTAGTAGCCCGGGCTGTTATTGGCTTAAATGACTGAAATCAACAGGCTTATATTTCACACAGGCGTCTACATGGGACAGGCCTTTAATTACTTTCACACAAAACTGTTGCTCAGCAAAGATCAGTGTGAATCATTCATTTGATCTAGCTCCAAGAGACAGTGCATCGGAAAAAGAAGGTTTGAGCACTCAGGAGATTACAGCACCGGCCTCACCGACACAACACCACTTTATCTGGTTAAAACAATACTCACAACTTGTATTAATTGTTATGAAAAACCCTGTTTATTCTTTTGATCTGAGGACCCTTAGGGACTAAAGGAGTATGAATAACTCACAGGATAATCGAGGAATGGACACATGATTGAGGTGGCCAACAACCTGGTTTTATACATCTGAAGATCTTCTATAAAAAATAAAAATAAACTGATGTGAAGCCACACCAGGCCAGTAAAAGGGACTGAGCGTTGAACTGGGACTAGGCTTTTAATTGAAGTTTTACGGTATTACATCAACCTCAGCAGTGCACCTGCAGGATGCATTATGTTCACATTTTATGCAGTCATATTGTTTCATACTGGAATTTCAATTACAGTTCATGTTTTGACAAATTTGTTGCTGCAGTTAAAATGTTGACACCAAGTTGCTGGAGCACAATTTGTAACTTAATAACATATATCAATTCAGTAAGTTTAAATCTATGTGTTTATTTCTTACAGTTTATTTTACAAAGTTAGGAAAGCAATGTTTAAGTCAAGTCTGATGTTAAAAGAATGACCACCCATCACTTCCACACAGTGAGACATACAGCTTATTATTTAAACACTTGTTTCCGATGAAGCCCAGGTATCAGTATCGGGACTGGAAAACTCGGATCCCCAGCTGTAATCACTTTATTATTATTTACTTTTACTGCATATTTCCCTGTTATAAGCTTGGTGCTGTGGGTGAAGAAGAGTTGCCAGAAAATCAAATACCTGCTGCATGCGCTTTGTTTTCTGGGCTTAATGGAGGATGCGGGAAGCCTGGTTTTCTGTAGCGTTGCTAAGTTATGGGGTGGCTGATGGCTCCCTCAGGCAACAGAAAAAGAGGGGTTAAATAGATATTACACTGCAGAATTGTTCCGCTGAATATAAGGTGAAGCAGAATGATGAGGAAGCAGACACATTACTCCCAGGAGAGACTTATAATTCATTCAGCTGTCTTTTACTGGGAGCTCTGCCCGGCTGTCAGAGCAGATGCACTTTTGGAGGCGTCTCGATTTATGACGCTGCTATTTTCTCCTTCATCCATCCAGTTGTTGCCCATCGAGACTCGGGTTGGCAGATGAGCATGTTGAGTCACGGAGGGACAATTGGGAGTAGTGCAAGTGCACAGGTGGACGTGATGATGGAGAGTCTCCTGTCATCTTACCCAAGCGCTCTGTTGTGGGCAGTTAATCTGTCATCGCACTGTAAACAATCATCCCCTCCCGCCGCCTCTGCCACAACTGTTCCACCACACATCGCCTCTCCCCAGGGGTGCTTTAATTATTCAGGAGATGTCCCAATATGCCCTTCTCCACCATCCTATCCATAACACCCTTCGATCGCACTGGGACTTTGATGGAGGACAGTGTCTCATGATGTGGTTAACAATCCACCCAGCTGCCCTTTTTAAATGATAAATGTCCCAGCTGCCTAGACTGCAGTCATTTCAAGGTAAAGTTATTCGGCTGGAGATGTTCATTCTCTGGCAGTGTGTGCTGTGAGAAATTATTATAGAGTGCTGTAGTGTAATTGATAAAGAAAATCTTTCTTTTATAAGGTAATTACTCTCTCTGAAGTCTTACTTTAGTCTTTATAACTTTTATAAAACAAGTGAAAACCAGCTTTGCAGAAAAAGCTTTGGGAGTTTCAACTATCGTCTAAAATCTAATAACATTTTTCTGCATTCTAATGAAGCGACCTGCTTTATCTTGTTTAAAGCCTCATTCTGATAACATTTTCTTGAAATATATTAATTTCTGTTGGAAACAAAAACCTTACTGCTCTGGGAGATTTTCTTTCACTTGTTTTTGGTATCAATTTTAGACGGAGATGATTTAATTTACAGATTTTTTAGCAGGATATGTGGTTATGTTAAGTTAAATTAAGTCTGGTAATTTGAGACATCAGGTAAAACGGGACAAATTAGGTTTTACATCTTGGGCTTGTTAAAGTCACCAAATATGTCATTTCATTGTCACAGCAAATGTGCTCTATATGAAACAGTAACTCAGTCATTCAGGTAAAACGGGACAAGCTAAAACAAGACATTTATCTGAAGTGAGTCCAGCATGTTTTTAGGCTTCCAGTTGCCATAAAATCACGACTGATGCTATTGTGTGCAACCCTAATAATACAGACATTTGTAGTGTTTTTGTCACTTATAAAGATATTAAAGATGATGCAGTCCATGTCAGCCACAGAAGTCCAGAATTAAACATCACTGTTACATGCACACGTCTATTGTGGACAATATGACACCAAGGAAACAGGCGGCAAAATGATAGGTAAATCCTAGCTGAAAAGTTGGATCATTGTTTTTAATGAATATTTAGGTTACATTAACGATTTAATGAATTAATGACTGAACTGATGAGTTGATTTAACCATTAAAAACACAAACAAACATGACCGTCTTATTTTATCTTACCAGAGGCCTGCACTAGGATTCCAGTGTAACTCTCCCAGGATATCTTTTTTGTTTTCTGGCTTGACTAACGCTAACATTGGCCGCCTGGATAACCAGTACTACGAAAGTGGTTATCAACTATTTCACTCAGCTCTGGGTTTTCCTATCCAGCCACGAACGCGTTCGTGTGAAAGAGGCACTGATGTTAATTACAAACATCATCAGAGCTATAAATGAAGTAGGCTACTTCATATCCTATGGGATGAAACAGCACTGAAAGTTTCTGTGACAGCGAGACAGTAAAATGTCAATGGCATGAGATGTAAACGATAATCAGTAATCTTAGAACGGAAAATTTAGAAACATTGAACAGGAGCCGGTTCACAGTGTGTGGAGTATTTTTCTAATAAAATATTATCTGTTTTTACTACTTATCATCACACAGGTGTCTCATGTTATTTTGAGCTACAGTGATGAAATCAGAGTGTAGAATAGCAACACTGTCACTGTGGACCAAAATAAGCTTTGCATAAGTTAAAATTCTGCTAAAATCATGGGTTCAGTGTTGTAAACAATCTCTGCGTTTGTTAGAGGCTCTGTTTTAAAACCCGTGGAAATAGAAAGCCTCGAGCAATTAAATGATTCTGCTGACGTGTAACAATACATAGGCTACTCTTTTTTACCTGAGACTGCAGACATTTGTCCATGGATACTTTTTTCTTCAGCGATCTGATTGGTCAGAGGTCGGGCTGCTGACAGGCTGTGATCCAATACTATGATGTTAACCTGCTCTGGAGCAGGTTAGCTGTTCAGCTTAAGTTGCCAAGGTGATTTATCCCGGTAAAAAGTGAACCAGCTTGGTAATAATGAAAACCCAGAGTTAACCCTGAAGTTACCTCGCTAACTTTAAATCCTGCTTTGTAGTACAGGCCTCAGCTGTCCAGTGTTACCTGAACATGTCATCGGAATAAGGTACAGGTTTTTTTCATATGTTTGAAGGTCCAAAGTTTCTAAAGTACTTCATTTGGCAACATATTTTTTAATATTAACATAGTAAATATACATAACAAGTTCTTAAAGTAACACTCAAGGTAGTATTTAGGATTTTAAGGTAGTTTTCTTGGTAATCTACCAACAAAGTTGACTTCATGTCAACTTCTTGTTTTACCTTTGTAGTATGTGAAGCAAATATAACAGTCTTGCAAAAGGAGTTGTGTGAAACCAGTTTTAAATAAATTCATTGGCAGCGCTGCGCCATAAGGTGCAGCATTTTGTGGGATTTCTCAGACATTCTTTAGTAAACAGTTCATTGAGTCGGAGAGAGGAAAACATTGAATGTGTGAAGCATTACACAGAACCAAAGATAGAAATGCTACTCCAGTGATTTGCTGTGGGAATCATTTGGTAAATATTGTCAATATAACGATGTTTTCTGCTGATGTAAAATGATGTGTACAAAGTAAATGTATGTACACGCACAGACCTGCTTGAGGAGATTGCTTTGTGCCTGTGACAGTTGATCTTTACACCAGACAGGGTTTTGCCCTGTGCAAGGCACAGAGGGTTAAGTGGACACTTGGTTGGGCTGGAAAGGCTGGTTTGACCGTTTTTTAGCAGTTATTATGTTCAGGATATTTTGTCTGTGGTGTGATCACCACTTATCTCTTTCAACAATTTTGCAGACAAACACTTGAGCTCTTATAATTGGCATGACACTCAGCCTGAATGTGTGATTTTTTTTTTATAGTACTAGCTGTTGATGAGTGTTGCAGTGAGTCAGGAGGAGCATGTTTTTGACCCTCAACTGAAAAAAAAAACAAAACTGAAGGACATTTCTCCTCCTAACCCTCTTATGTTTGTCGTGCGCGTGCATGCTCGCTTACTTTTTTTTTTTTTTTTTTTTACATTCATCCTTGCATCTGTGTGTGTTTTTTGGCTTTGCTGCCGCTGTGCTCACAGGGTTTAAAAACGCAATTTATAATGGTCTGAAGAGAAATCTCCACAGGCCTCCGGTCTAAAGAGCTGAGCTAACAGAGCAGTCTGCGCTTTGATGCAGCGGGAGGCCAAATCAGATAAATATGATCAGTAACACATACACAATAAAGTGCAGATTATCTCCTCTACATCCCTGAGGGCTTCTACAGTGGATTACTCTCATTTGTACGGATTTACTGGCAAAACTGTAGGTATGTACGATGAAGGTTCACAGTGTGAGCGAAAACAGACTGTCTCTTTAACGTTTGAAATTCTCAGCTGGCGCCAAGGGAAAGCCATCAATTTTACATGCTGTAGTTTGACGTTGCCCCCTTGTGATGTCTCATAAAAACTGCAATCCAGTATTTCAAGATGTTTTTAATGCCTCCATTAAACGGAGATGAAATTGCACTAAGAGGGATAAGTGTTATGTAGTGAAGGACCATTAGCACTCAGTTGTTTCAGCAATTCACTGCAACAAAGATCTGCCTTTACAGTTCAGTCTCCAGTGTTGAGCAACAAAAAGAGATGACGCCACTTGTTCCCACTGCAGTTTGAATACTCATGCAAGTTTATTCGTATTTACAGCAGGTGAAATGATGTCAGAGATTTTTTTCACTTGTAAACTAAATCACCAGTGTTGTTAGGAGGATGTTGTTCTTTATGTAATGTGAGTGTTACTGCAGTAACTTCTGCTATAAATGGACACATTATTCAGGAACACGTTTTGATGGTGGACATTTTTAGCACAGCTTTCATGTTTGCGCAACTCTGGCGGTGTCATTTTAAGTCCCTTGACACCCTATTTTTATCAGTGAGTGATCAGTTCAGCCGCATTAAACGTGACGGACAGCATGCGGGTCGACTGAGAATGCTGTTTGTCATTTGGAAGTTCATGTACTTCATGGAGAGGTAACATGTAGCCTAACTTATGATGAATGAATGGATGATGTCACTACCGAACAGGAAAATATATAAAATCTTTCTACATGCATGTGATGTGAGATTAACACCACAGGAGAAAAAATAAATGATGACAAAACACTTTGCAAACTCTTACACATTCAAAACGATAAAACAAAAAACTGTAAAGATTAATATGGGGGGGGGCTTTTTTTAACTAATTTTTTTATTTCATTCTCTACAGTTTTTACATAGCTCACATAGTACATTCTACTTTGACTATTGTACAAAGTTTTCAGCTGCCGGGACATCTATCCAGGTTTAAGACAAGCACTTACGTGTTCAAGTGCAGTAAGATATACCTGAGATTCAAACTTGCGAGGTAAAAGGAAAAGAAGAAGGAAAATGAAATACCAATATTTATGATAAATAAATAAATGTGTACATACAAACATACGTGTTTGACTACATGTACAGGGGGAGCCCTTCTGTGTGGAGTTTGCATGTTCTCCCCATGTCAGCGTGGGTTGTCTC
>JAPZEB010000006.1:17415261-17425286 GCA_029783705.1 Chaetodon striatus
GTGTTTGACTACATGTACAGGGGGAGCCCTTCTGTGTGGAGTTTGCATGTTCTCCCCATGTCAGCGTGGGTTGTCTCCTGGCGCTCTGGCTTCCTCCCACAGTCCAAAGACATGCAGGTTAATTGGTGACTCTAAAATGGTCTGTAGGTGTGAATGTGAGTGTGAATGGTTGTCTGTCTCTATGTGTCAGCCCTGTGATAGTCTGGCGAGCTGTCCAGGGTGTACCCTGCCTCTCAGCCAGTGTCAGCTGGGATAGACTCCAGCCCCCCCGCGACCCCTAACAGGATAAGCGGTTACAGAAAATGAATAATTTAATAATAACTAATTTATTGGTAACTTTGAAAGACAATTTTATGGTCCAGAGGGCTGCAGCCAGTAGCCACGAAACAGGCCTCGACATAACCACTTGCATGTGTGTACTGTCAGTTTACGTCCACTAAAAGAGTTTTTGCAAGTGACATGTTCAGATTATTATTATAAGCGTCTGCCAAAAATATTGAAGGATCCCTACAGAGATTTTTGATCAAGAGTAAGATGGTTTATGTTTAACCATTGATAGCCCCAAAATTGCTATTACCAAAGCTACCAGACTCCATTTAAATAAACAGTCATTTTATCAGTGTAAAACACACTTCATTCAGAGTTGACAGAAACAAAATAAAACTCACAAAAGTCATTATAGTTCATCTTTCCACTGTTCCAACAATCAGGAACTCTGGTTTGTTTAAAATAAACCCCTGATTCATCCAGTTAGGTGTGAATATATGCTGGATCTATACACGCTTAAATGACTGTTTATTTAAATGGAGTCTGGTGGGTTTTTGCAACTTTGGGGCTGATTCTGGTTAAACAAAAAGGATCTTACTTTTTAACAGATGTCTGTTTCTGTAGGGATTCTTTCCATAAGTTGTCAGACACTGAGAATAACAATCTTAACCTGTCAGTGGCCCTTTTAGTGGACGTACATTGAGGGTGCAAACATGTCCAGAGTGTTTACAATGCAGCCCCCCTGCTCCATACTGGGCCAATTTCAAAAATTGTTGCTCCCATTATTCACACTAACACAAAAAACATAGGAAAACAGAGTTCAGGTTGAAATATACTGAAATGATCCTTTAGTGGGTTTTTAAGAACAAATAATAAACAAAATCACCAATATAGAGATATAGAGCACAACAGGCTTTATTCTTTCTTTAAAAAATATTTGAAAACATCAGTCTGGGGTCTTAAAATTCTGTGGACTTCATATCTGTGTGTATTTCAACTCCTACCTAAGCAAAAAGCAGCTAAAAAAAATAGCCAGCTGTAAGTTGTGTGCTTGTCAGTGTGTGTCTGAGCAGAGGAGTTTCAGCAGACCTTTTATGTTTGGTAAAGCTGCAGGGGAACATGACTTCACAGAGATAGAAAGCACTCTCACTTGTCCACTCACACACTGATACGCTTGGCACTTTTGGACAGTTGACAGTGCAGAGAGGCAAGAAAAGCATGTAGAGACACTTTCTCAAATGGACTGAAGACCAGGAGGGATTCTGTTTGAGTTGTGCCAACACGTCACCTGAGGCAAACATGACACTTTACCACCGCTGAGTTCTGAAAGTGATAGTGACAGACGAAGGGAGGGTGAAATAACAGAGGTTTCTGACATGTTTGGACCTTTCTAGAAGATGACAGCGTCCTTTTTCTTCTTCATCTTGAATGAAAGAAAACCTAAATAAAAACTTCCGCAGATGCCCCTTGTAAAGAAGATAATCTAATTAGGTTTTGGAGATTACATTATTATTACAGCTCATGTGCTAAGACAAATATCAGCGTGGATACATTTCCTCATTACAATGCTAATTAGCTTAATTTCTGACCTCGTTAGCACCACTGTCAGTGTTTAATATATCACGCTGATTAAGGCAAGACATCAGACAGCTCAAGTACCTCTTGTTTACTATCATTAATTAGGAATAATCTTCTGACAAGCAGTGAAAGATGAAAGCTAAAAAGGAACTTCTTTGTTTATCCCTGGATCAGTCGCTTGTGCCCCCAGAAGTCCAAATACCTGTGACAAAACAGCTGTGATCAAATCATCAAAGCTATCTTTAAATAGATGGAGACAGTTCTATCTATAGCTGCAGATTTTGAAACAATGGCTTATTTTTCTAATTTTATTATTTACGTGGCTAAAGTACTTCATTACAAGACTTAGCCTGCACCCATGGGTGTTCTCCAGACTTCGGTTGCAACTTAATGAGGTTAGCCGTTTTGTCTATAATAAGGTTCACGCTCAAAGGAGTCATATGAAAAGAGAAATCAGCAGGGGAGCCTTTTTCCTGTTTTCCATCCCTCTTTATTCTTCCATCGTCAGAATACGCTGTGTTGGTGATACAAAGAGCCGAAGCCGTATCATTGTCATCCCTGCTATCTTAACGCTCTCTCCTTCTCTCTCGCGTATGTAAAAAGAAAGAGTATTCCTCTTCTGCTCCACTCATCCATGAAATCTGTCCTCCCCTATTCCCTCTCTGCATTTCATCTCAAGTTTTGTGGCAACACTGTAGCTGAAGTATGGAAATATGAGCCATTCTACTCCAGACCCAGACGCAGATAGGGATCTCTGGTTCCCATGGTAACCAGGCTGCAGAGTTGGTGAATTGGCACCCAACGGTGCCGGTCGACACTTTGACTCTGATACAGAGGCTCAACGTGATATTTCACAACACTGTGTGTGGCTGCGTAAGTGTGTTTGCATGTCCCCATGCTGTTAGACTCATTTATACAATCGAGTATGAGTATGTTGTTTGTTTGTGTGTTGTTGGGTTTTTTTTTTGCAACGGGAACGTATCCCAGATAGCTCTAGATTATCACCAGATGCTGCTGATGCTTCAGTCCATTTGGCTGAGGCAGTCTCACAGCACAGCTGCAGTTCTGAGGCATCAATATTTTGGCCTCGGTGATCATTTCAAACCTGTACTCAGTTACCAAGAGGAGCCTGGCAATAACTTTTTTTTTTGCAGTCACATAAGGTATTGATCCCGGCGAGACAAAAAACATCAAACAAGCTAGACAACAGAAAAAAAAGACAAAATATTTCCCACATGTTGATTCATGTTGCAAACATTTTTAATTAGTCTTGTCATGGGTAAGAGACAAAATGTTGTCTGTTGTAGATGAAGTTCCAATCATGGTCAGACATCTCAGGAAGAAGTGCTGTGTTGCTATCTCCCAAAAAAATCATAAAGAAATGCAATGCAGTCATCTAAAAGCATGACCAGGGATTCTTTACATCTAGATTCCTTTTCACTGACCTCACAGCCTGTGTAAGCTTCCTTTTTGCTTGTTTGTGAGTCAAGATAGCTATTACTCGATATCCTTCTAAAATATGTGTCTGATTACTCTTCAGTTTTTGCACCACCAACACTTCCTACTCCTACGTTTGTTTGCTCTGAACTGGAACTTGCTGCAGGTGCTAATTCTGGCATGTGGTCACCGGGGCATTATGTTCTGTGTAAAACCACTAAATAGCCTAAAGCGGAAGATGCTGTCTCACAGCAGGTTTAAATTCTGAACTTGTGCCTTAGATTAGTACATGAGAAGTTACTTTTTCGTCTCTATAGATTAAACAGGAAAGTTTAACTCTCTCCTTATTTCTTTAAGTTTGTAGCTCAGCCAAACTGCCAGCAGCTTTTGGCGTCCCGCTGGTATGATGAGTTCCCTGGCTGGAGACGGCGCCACTGGGCAGGGAAGTTCTTCACCTGTGTCTTTATCGGCCTCCTCTACCCCGTGTTTGCTCTCTGCTACCTCATCGCTCCCAAGAGTCGCCAAGGCCTCTTCATCCGCAAGCCCTTCATCAAGTTTATCTGCCACACGGCGTCCTACCTGACCTTTCTATTCCTGCTGCTCCTCGCCTCCCAGCACATTGTCACCACAGAGCAGGACAGGCAGGACAGACAGGGCCCCGCACCGACCACTGTGGAGTGGATGATCCTGCCATGGGTGCTGGGTGAGTGGAGGGGGTGAAGACTGGTAGTTAAGGGTGGCTGTAAATGGGCTGATGTATGAAAATAACACCATGGCTTCTTAACACAGGCAGAGAAGATTATGTGTTTTATTTCTGAAAGACCATGTTTTTTGTCCCATTAGTTTGGTGTGGTAAATGGCTCCAATTACAATGATAACCACTAGCCTTAGCTGGAGTTGTTATGGAGACGATGCTTGTCAGAGGAACAAAACAGTGATGTTGCATAAAACAAAGGTGCTGAATCTATTGTCTGGTTTTTACAAAGCACTTTGTTCTTACATTCCACCCACGGCGACACATGCAACCAAATTTTAAGCCACTGGATTTTTCCTAATGACTCCGATCCTGGACTCTGCCTGTAGCACCACCACGAGTCTGTCTTTTGAGGGAAATATCTCTTCAACTACTATATCACAGAATGAACTGTCATAACTTTGGTAATTCCTGGACTTCTCATGTAGCACCATCATCAAGTCATAATTCAAAGGGACACTTCACTCTAAATTCCAAAATACATATTTCTCCTCCTACTTGTAGTGCCATTTATCAGTCTAGATTATTTGGCTGCATGTTAAGATATCTGCCGTAGCGATGTCAGCAGCAGTGTCTCTTTCAAGAAATCATGACCCAGTAAAGAAACAGTTGGCGATGACACAGCTTGCTGGTGTAGCTCAGTTGAAAGAAAGTAGTTCCTACATGAAACTGCCCACAACAAGGTTTTTGGATTCTCTTCAGTACCCAGGTCATGATCTTCGGAAAGAGACATTGCTGTTCAGTTTTCTAAATGTGTTTTTTTTTTTTTTTCTTTGGCACCACAAACCAAGTGCCATCTACTTAAAATAAGGCAGACACCTCTACGGCCAATATCGCCAACACTCGGCTACACACACTATAACAGTCTATATTATAAATAGCTCTACAGGTAAGAGGAAAAATATGTATTTTTGATTTGGGGGTGAAATTTCCCTTTAATATGTATTTTTCATGTCTATGTTATAGGGATATTTATTGAACAGATGATCAGACAATCTTTGTATTTCTAGGATTCATCTGGGCAGAGATCAAACAAATGTGGGATGGTGGTTTCCAAGACTACGTCCATGACTGGTGGAACCTGATGGACTTTGTCATGAACTCTCTATACCTGGCCACCATCTCCCTCAAGATTGTAGCCTACACCAAGGTAACTAATTATGAATAACAGCAAAACTGACAGTTCTAGTTTTAATTTTCTTATGTTCTCACATTATACGTTTGCCATCTTTTGTCCTGTTCAGTACAGTGGTAGTAAACCCAGGAACCAGTGGGAGATGTGGCACCCAACGCTAGTCGCTGAGGCAGTGTTTGCCATCGCAAACATTTTCAGTTCCCTGCGCCTCATCTCGCTGTTTACTGCCAACTCTCACCTGGGGCCACTGCAGATCTCTCTGGGGAGAATGCTGCTGGACATCCTGAAGTTCCTCTTCATCTACTGCCTGGTAAATAGGTCTAAAAAAAACACACATGAACTGGCTTTAATAATTGCATCACCTTTGCACAGACTCTTTTCTCTTTTCCATCCATTCATCCATTTTCATCTTCTTATCTGGGGCTGGGTCACAGGGGCAGCAGGCTGAGCAAGGTATCCCAAAAGTCCTTCTACTCCACAATGCTTTCTAGTCTCTCCTGGGGGATGGTGAATAGTTCCCAAGCCAGATGAGATATGTAATCCCTCCAGGGTGTTCTGTGTCTACCCCGGGGCCTTCTACCAGTTGGATGTGTTTGGAATACCTCTAACAGGAGGTGCCCAGGAGGCACCCTGATCACATGATCAAACCATCTTAACTGGCCCCTTTTTTAAAGCAGAGGAAGAGTGGCTATACTTCAAATTCCTTCCAGATTTCTGAGCTCCTCACCCTATCTCTAAGGCTGAGCCCAGCCACCCTACGGAGGAAATCTCATTCTTTCGGTCACTAACCAAAGCTTATGACCACAGGTGAGGTTTGGGACATAGATGGGCCAGTAAATCGAGAGCTTTGCCTTCCGGCTCACCTCACTCTTCACCAAGGTGTTACGGCCCAGTGCCCGCATCTCTGTGAATGCCGCGCTAAACCTCCAGTCCATCCCACGCTCCATTTTACTTTCACTTGTGAACAAGGTCATGAGATACTTCAACTCCTTTGCTTGGGGCAGTAACTCTCTCCCAACCCAGAGGGAGCAATCCAACATTTACCGTACCAGCAGAAAACCACTGCCTCAGACGCTCTTATCCCGACCGCGTCTTCTCTCTTTCTCCAGGTCCTTTTAGCCTTTGCTAATGGGCTGAACCAGTTGTACTTTTACTATGAGACCAAGGCTTCAGATGAGAAGGGGAAATGCAAGGGCATCCGCTGTGTGGAGCAGAATAACGCATTCTCCACGTGAGTTCACATGAATCTAAACTTGCTTGCGTGTGTAGTGTAAATGCGTGATGTTGTGAAGTTGAGTGGCAAAGAAAGAGAGAGGTGTGAGTCTTGCAAAATGTGTGATACTAAAAAAAAGTTTTTAGTTGCTAAGAGAAACTGATGTTTTTAGCTGAATCTGAGTAACACCTATCTTTCCCTTGCAGGTTATTTGAGACGCTACAGTCTCTCTTCTGGTCAATCTTTGGTCTGATAAGCCTGTATGTGACCAATGTAGATGCCGACCATCAGTTCACTGAGTTTGTAGGCGCCACCATGTTCGGAACTTACAACATTATCTCCCTTGTGGTGCTCCTCAACATGCTCATAGCCATGATGAACAACTCCTACCAGCACATTGCTGTGAGCACACATCAAACACACTACAAATAAAAAGCCACATGAGAGTGCAGAATAGATAGTGTTTGTGTCAGCAGTGCTTTTTATCTACCCTAATCTTTTTCAGGATCATGCAGACATTGAGTGGAAGTTTGCCAGGACAAAGCTGTGGATGAGTTACTTTGAAGAAGGGGCCACTCTGCCGGCCCCTTTCAACATCATCCCCAGCCCGAAATCATTCTGGTACCTCATGTGCTGGATCAAGAGGCAAGTGTGCAAGAGGACGAGATCCAAGCCCCCTGAAACTTTTGGAAGTATTGGAGTAAGTCAGTTGTCAATCACTTAAACACACATTTATATACATTTCACAGAGATACAAAGAAAAGTTTGTTGGTCTGGTTTGTTAATCAACACCTTTAAATACTAAAAAGTATTCGTCAAAGCATGCGTGTGGAACTTCCGTGTTCCTCCTCTAGTGGTTAGAGTTTACAGATGAGCTAGCCACAACCCCCTGCCCTCCTCTTTTTATGCGTCCGCACCAGCGATAGCTGTGGCTGGAGGCATTATGATTTGGGGTTGTCAGTCCCATTTTTGTGAATGGGATATCTCACGAATGCGTTGAGGAAATTTCTTCAAATTTAGCAGAAACATCTACTTGGACTGAAGGATGAACTGATTTGATTTTGGTGGTCACAGGTCAAAGGTCAAGATCACTGTGACCTTTCCCATAAGGTATCTCAAGGATATCTTATGGGAATTTTCTTCAATTTTGGCACAAACATCCACTCAAACTCAATAATGAACTGATTAGATTTTGTTGGTCAAAGGTCAAGGTCACTGTGAACTTGGGTTTATATCATTCCCATGAATGTGATATCTCATGAAGACCTTGGATGAATTTCTTTAAATTTGGCACAAACATCCACTTGGACTTAAAGATGAGCTGACCTGAATTTGGTGGTCAAATGTCAAGGTCACTGTAACCTAACAAAACATGTTTTTGACTGTAACTAAATAATTCATACACTAATTATGTCATAAATTCACACAAATGTCTAAAAGGATAAAATGATATAGTGATGACATTTCCAAACGCTCAAAGGTCAACTTCACTGTGACATCATAAAGATTTGCAAAAACACTTTTCTGGTTATTAATCAATGTCATAACTCAGGAAAAGAAGAAGAGACATTTGGTCAGTTTCTAAATTAGTGACTGTAATCTTGGTTGCCTGTCTTGAAACTGTGCTAATTGTATAGATTTTCTGTGCTGCCAGGTTTAAGATGTGTGTGAAGCATTCAGGTTTTAGAATATGTAGTGTCTTTGCAGCAACTTTAATGTTTGAAACATTGTTTACTGTCATGGCTTCATATGACTATGGATAGGCATGTATGTAAACTGTAACTGCAACCTGACTGGTTGGCAGAGGCATACAGCTGTGAGGAGGTAATTCTAGTTCTATTTTACTCCATCTTCTGCAACTTAAGTTTCTTTTTTTTCTGGAGCATCCTCTTTAGAAACTTTTCTTCAGCGCCTCTTAGGATGCTCCGCTATAGCTTCCTCCATACATATATAGTGGCTGCTCCATCACTATGTTCTCGTCCCCCCTCCTGCCCCTGCAAAATGCATTATTCCTGGTGCATCACACAGGAGAGTCGCCACAGACACCACAACTCCAATATACTAAGAAGTGCAGAAAGCATTTTCTGGCGGGGATAGGCTTAATAGCATTGTGTGAACTCGTCTGACAAATGCTTGAGTGTAACGGATGTTCTTTTATATGTTAAAGTTTCTCACTCCATCTGTAAAGAGTAGACTCCCCTCTTCCACTCTTTTCGATGGTAGAAGTCTGAATTTTCAAGCACAAGTCTTTACTGTTCTGTGCTGTAACACTCAAGGGCCATATGCAGTGAAACCCACAGACAGCAAAGTTAAATACAAATGTGTGATGCTGTGAAGAAAAAACTAAATATGTTTTTTCTCTCATCTCCCACTCTTTTCCCAACTCATCCTCTCTGGCATCTGATGTCTGTGCAGAGGCGAGCAGCGGAGAACCTGAGGATAAACAATCAGTATCAGGTAAATGTAGTCTCTTTCAAAGCAAGCTGAGAGCAATTACTGTCCGTTGCTAGTGTGTGTGTGTGTCTGTGTGTGTGTGAGACGGATCCCACATTCTGCTCTTTGACTGCCTTTCTACACTTTCAATTTCCATCTGTCAATAGAATGCTTTTGGAATGTCTCATACAATAGGCCTAACAATTACGCCCAGTGGGATGTTCATTGCCATTCTCTGTAGAGGATTTCCTATTTGTTCATATCTGCAGGTGGTTATTGTAGCATTTTTATACGGAATGCAGCTTGAAATGCATTTCCTTTTGTGTGTGTATATTTTTCACTTTTAACTGACTGCTTGAATGTGAGTTTTGAAATGAAACATTTTTATTCAATATTAGAGGATTTTAGTGTGTTTTAAAGCCTTTTTTCGCACTGATGTAGGAGGTACTAAGGAACTTGGTGAAACGTTATGTGGCCGCCATGATCAGAGATGCCAAAACAGAGGAAGGCTTGACTGAAGAGAACTTCAAGGTAGGCACAGTTCATACAGAGAAAAGAACAAGCGGCTATAATCAATATTTCTACACTGAACCCAGAGAGAATTATCATCTGACTCTGCTGTCGGTAGCAGGGATTTATAGCATTTCTCTGCTAATTTTTTCGGTCTTTCAGCCCACGACTTTGCAGTTTCAGTTCATTCTTACCGCCCTGAGCATGCAGCTGAATAAGCTCTTTATGATACCTGCTCAGCATCAAACAGCAGACAGACAAGGTTAGCAACTAACTGGTGAAAGTAGTGGAACATTTAGCTGCTAAACAGCCATTGATAGATTACTGATGGGACTTACCGGGCACGGTAGAACGCCAAGGGCTGCTCCGGCCTTCACCTGTAAAATGTCGCTTAAATTAACGCATACCAACCAGAAAGAGAGTCAAAATGACCACAAAATGATGCAAAGGAGCAGCAAAGAAACAAGAACTAACTAAGAGGCAAACAACCACAAAGAGACACAAAATGACCACGAAAGACACAAAATTATCTTGAGGAGACAAAAAAAAGACTAACAGGAGACACAAAATTACCATAGAGACATGGGGCTTTTTGTGTATCTGTGCTCAGGGGCCCATTGTCCCATAATCCAGCCATATGAGTAGCCACATATTTCCCTCAGGAGCTGGTGGAGACCAAAACCTGAGTAAAAAGGACA
>JAPZEB010000006.1:17425721-17469343 GCA_029783705.1 Chaetodon striatus
CATAAGGCAAGAGGTGTGGATGAGAAAAGACTCCTGCAGCCTGAAAAGGAGGGGGAAGCTGCAGTAAATGAGGCCCCGAATGAAAACAGCAAGGTCTCGAACACCAACAACAGCTCAGATGAAGGTGTAAAAAAAGAAACGGAGGAAAAGGATACAGAGAGTTTAGCCTGCAGTGACTCAGTAGCTAGTGGATGTTTGCCATCTGGAGAAGAAGCATAAGATGTGACGATACATGAATATAACTATACAGGCCAAGTAATGCTGGACTGAAGACAGAGAGGCTGACAATCATTGTGAGCTACAAGTGAGGGTGTTTGTTTGCAAAGAGTCTAACTTTCCCAGTTATTACTAAACTAATGATCAGCTTTGATCTTTGGAGACTCAGGGAGGCCTTTGGTTCAAGTGTTTTAAATGCTGTTATATTAGCAGTGGAGATGCGGCAAAGGTAAACGGAGCTCTGTGTGAGCATCGCAAGGATTAAGATTTTAGGATAAAGTCATTTCATCTAATCTCATCCCTACAGATGATTAAAAGCTAATTATTTCCGAGACTGTCCTCCCCCCAAAAAGGATTCCATAGGTCGTTTGTACTAGCAGCTTACAATGCGCCATACCTCTAGTGGCTGTAGTAATGGACTGAATGGTAAATGGACTGCAATTATAGCATCCACTCAAAGTGCTTTCACACAAAGCACCATTTGCCCCATTCATAGACATTCATACACAGGTGGCCGAGGCTCCCATACAAGGTGCCACCTGCTCATCATGCACACCCACAAACCAACGGCACAGCCATTGGGAGCAATTTGGGGTTTAGTATCTTGCCCAAAGACACTTTTAAATGTAGACTGCAGGGGCCAGGGATTGAACCACTGACCTTCCGATTGGTAGATGAGTACTCTACCTCCCAGATCACAGCTGTAGTAATAGTATGACAGGGGCAAGGGAGGAAATAGGTTGACACAGTATGAAGAGCGACCAGGGAGGAGGTTGGGGTGGTTGGATGGATCAGACAAACACAGGACTTTGACCCAGGAGACCACTGTTTGTGTCACGTGTTAAACAACAGTCAGTGTTGAGTTATTTCAAGTTAATGTTTGAGTTATTTACATCACTTATGTAATGTTATTTAACCCAAAACATGATCGTTTTCTAAACCTAACCAAGTAGTTTTGTGGCCTAAACCTAACAGCGACTGTTTAACATTGTTAACCAAGTTTTTAAAACTGCGACTGTTAATGGTCATATATGTTGTTTTTGTGTTGATCTCCTGCCACAGATAAGGGTGTTTATTTAGGAAACACTCCTGTGGGTCGTATTAGAGGGTAGAAACAAACAACCTATGTGGTCGAATGGGTCGGAGGACTTGTTATTTCCTGAAACTGATGATTTCCTCTCTTTTTAACCTCCTCTCTCCCCATCCCTTATCTGACGTGTGCCCTTCTTTTCAAGTTTACCATCATTCACTATTCTCTCTCCTTCATCGATCTCTCTCTACCTCTTTCCCATTTATCTCTTCATCGCTTAATTCCCCCCATCCTTATCTCACTACAGCAATAGATGTGTTTGTTTTAGACCCGACTCTCTGCCTTACTCTGTCTGTCTCTGCACTTTACACACTTTACGGTCTGGAATACAGTATCTCAAAGATGTGTCAAGCTCTGATCATGCAACAACAGTTTTGTCAATGTTTTTCTATGCAAAAACCTGGGATTGCGATTCTCATAGCGGTACGTTTAGAAGGGACAGTTAATGACAAGTATTCTCATATGTGAAGTAGAATGTGGCCGATGAAGAATAATGTGAGATATACAATATGAACACAGCCTATCAACCATTTAAAGCGATATATTATTCATGTTTTAACACTACTATAGAAAATAAACCTGTTATTTTGAAGAGATTTGCTGTTTTTAACTGGTACCTTTAGACGTAATGTTAGTTTGAATGAATGATGTTATAGAGATTAAAACATAGATCAAATATACTCTTTATCTGGATTGTTTCTTTTGTTCAATGCAGATTGCAGACAGATGTCACTTTGGAGGATTTTACTTTTGCTGATGATATTCTATTCTAGATAGCTGCTCGAGGGTAAGTGTTTATAGTCTGTGTGACGCTGATGATATTTTAATGAGCAGTGTTGGGCTCGTTACTCTAAAAATGTAATAAATTACTCATTACTCGTTACACTTTTCAAAAGTAATAATATTACTTTACTTATTACTCATTACTTTTCCGTCACACCCCATAAAATTGGCAATTGCACATCTACCAAAAATTGAGATGTGTGCCTCTGTGTGAATGTCATTGTAACTGCCATTAAGTGTAGCTGAGGCTAGGTAGTTTCTATTTATCTGGGGGTCTTCAGTTGCCTGTGACTGGTATTTTCCCAAGGTTCTGCCTGAAAGACAGATAGACACTCATGGAGCAACATTTCATCCACAACATGTTCAGCCACAAGCTTCGTTACTTCTTTGTAGCTGCAGCAGTCCACGATTAAAATCCAGTTGGGGTTGTTTAGCCAGTGCAGGGCTATAGTTGACCTCCACGGCCGCGGAGGGCTCACCTTTGGTTGAGTGTATTTTCTGGAGCTTTATGTTGTTGTGCAGTCAGTCGTAGTAGGTGTAGGTGTTTCAGACCGGAGGTTTGGGGACATGTTTTTAGTGAGTGAGTTTTAGTCTGACTACCTGCAGCAACACTGTTATTGTCATCTTTCCTTCTGACAAAATCACAGTAATGAGAATTACCAATCGCTAAAGTAAGCATTTCCAGCTAGCTTGCTGCTTTGTGACGTGCATGTACAGCACGGCGATTACTGAAATTAGTCCGCTGATGTAACAGTTATATATATTATAAGTCAGTTGTGATGTGATAACAAAAGTAATGTTGTAATGAGCTTTTTAGTTTTGGAGTAATTGTAATATTATTACTGAAATTTCATCGGTAATTAGTTACACTACTCGTTACTGGAAAAAGTTATTACTGTAACTCGTCACTGGTAACACATTACCGCCCAGCACTGTTAATGAGTCTAATAATGAGTCCTTTGTAATAATTCATTTGCTCATTCATGAAGGGTTATTAATTCCAAAGAAAACCTGTGAGGTTCTCAAAAAATAGAACTTCAAAAAACATGCTCAGTTTAGTTAAACAGTTGCATAAACAAAGCACAGCCCTATTTGCTTTGCTGTATTTGTGGAAACTCTTTTGGTGAGGTCCATGTCTATAATGCATTATAAACATACTTATAATGCATCATATAATATGTCCCTAATGTATTATAAACATGGGCATCATAGAAAGTGTTACCAAGAGTTTCAAAGCCATGAGAGCATAACAGCATAGTACCACGAACTGATCAGGTTGTGTTTAACTGTCACTGAGGATGATGCAGGCATAAAAGGATTGTTCATGTAACAGTAACAGTTGACATGTAGCTCAAACATTTATATTTCATTGGCTACTTTAAAATCTGCAAGTAACTTAACTTATGCTCTTATTTAAAATAAAAAAAACAGAGGTCCACAAGGTTCACTCCACTCCCAAGGCTCCAAATTAAAAAGACATCCATTTATAATGAGGGATGTTGCAGAGTGTCTGTGACAAGTTACAGGCCCAAGGTAATCCAAGGTAACAAAGGTAACACAAGGTAACTATTTCTCTCTAGATTATAAATTCTCCATGGGTACAGCCTGAATTTCGTGAACCAGAAATATGAATTAATCTAAAATTCTAAAATTCTGCTCTTGTTGCAAAATCTTTCATTCAGTTACATTTAATATACTGTCTTTAACGCACTCAACTTTATATATCCAACTGTTTGAGTTTTAACATCCCTCTTGTTGTTTTGAATTAAGGTATTGTTAAACAGTGTGAGTCACAGAAGTGAGTGAGTGCATTAATGGAGACCAAGCACTGGACAGAATTACTGAATCCTTTCAGAGAGCTTTTTTCCTTCTTGCTCCGACAACAGTCTGTCCATTAACAGCTGAAATGTCCTTCCATTACTTCTAATAGTGAGTGCCACAAAACCACACAACCGGAGGAAATTGTAAATGTGTCATTTATCTGCTAAGATGTTTCCAGCCCATGAACTGCCACTGAAAACTCTTTCAATCCTATGAGCTGCATGACTTTGTGTACTACAAGAAATAGATTACAATTAAGGTTGTTAAGGGATTTAAAAAATTAATCAAATTAATTACATGCTCTGTGATTGATTAATCTTAATTAATCAAAAAATTCAATTCAAATGAATTTTGGCAGATGTGTCGTAGCAAATCTGCTGGATTTTGGACACAACTGTCCCCCCGCTCTACCACTGAGACTGGCATGAAGTCCATTGCAATCCATTTTGCAAGGGAGTTAGTTAGTCAGTCACAGGTAGACTTACTCAGCTGAACGTCTGGTTGAGTGTGGCTTGACGAGGCTAGGTGCTAGCGCTAGCTACAGAGGCTGTGCTAGCTCGGACCTCAGGGTTTGCTGCCAAATGTGTGGCGTTGAGGTGATATTTTAGGGTCGAAGCACTCAGACAGTACGAAAATTCCTTACTGCAGTGGTGCTCCTATCAATAGTTCCATCTGGGCGTTTCTTAAAAGTAAATGCTCCATTCACAGGGCCAAACAGCGTCGTCTTGTCTGCCTCCATCACGTGACAAAGCCACTGTGGCCTTTCCTGACACACCAGGTCAAAGGGCACCCAAAACACGACTAATTAATGTTAATTTCTTTCAACATGTTGTTTTTTCTGTAATTAATCAATCAAAATTAGCGCATTATTTTGACAGCCCTGACGTGTGCATATTGCTGCATTAATATTTTAGACCTCGTTTGTCCAGACTGTTTCAGAAACAATCAGGATTTTTTTTTTCCTGTTTTAATTTGCTTTGAATGTCTATAGTTTACAGAGACAACATTTTTGCTTTTAGCTCATCAGCAGGTTACGGACATTTGCAAAGTCATTTCTTTCTCACTCTGTGAAACTGGTTTATTGACTCTACCTTTTCTCCTTTGGAGTTGAGTGTTTGGGCATGTGAACGTGCTGTTCAGCCAGGGAAGTCGAGCCATTTGTAATGGCTTTCTTTAAGTGGAGAAAGATGTAGAGAGAAAGACAAAGAAGTCATTTTCTTCTCTTCAAGGCCATACAAAGAACAAGAAGTAAAGCCCAGCAGAAATCACAGGTTCCAGCAACTTTATAACACTTTCCCACTGTTTAAAACAGGAGCCAGTCACACAGTTCAAAAACTCATGCATGAAAGCAAAATTGCCTCCTGTGTTCTCCCGCAGACCGCATTTTTGTGTTCTCTGAACTGGCTGCTTTCTGTCACTTTCCTGTTTGTACTTCAATAAGTTCAATCGGCGAACAAGTGACCAAGCGAGTGAAAAAGAGATGAAATATTCAACAGATGATGAAACTGCTCTCCGTGTGCGATCAAAAGGCTTTGCTGAAATGCTCCTGGGTTTGTGATGGATCTTTCAAACGCTCTGAACCCGGCTGACGCAGAAACACTGGCATAGAAAACACTAACTAGCATATATACATGTAATGGTGGAATGTAACGAAGTACATTTACTCAAGTACTCTACTTAAGTACAGTTTTGAGGTACTCATACTTAACTTGAGTGTTTTATTTTATGGTATTTTCCACTTAAACTCCACTGCATTTCAGAGGTAAATGTACTTTTTAATCAACTACATTTATTTTGGAGCTTTAGTTAGTAGCTACTTATTTCATTTATATCTTGTATCTGTAATCTACAATACACCACCGAGAGGTAAACAGAGCACTCCACCATTATTAGCTGCAACATTAAAGTGATGAACACATGAATGCAATTATAATTCAATAATATATATGATTCTGAAATATGTCAATCTACACACTTGAAACTTTAAGTATTTTGAGGCTAATATGGACCTACAAATACTAAATGGACCTGCACTTGTATAGCACCTTTCTTGTCATTTGACCACTCAAAGCACATTCACACGCTGACACACTGATGGCTGAGGCTACCATACAAAGTACCACCTGCTACTTTTAACACAGTCACCATTAGGAGCAGTTTGGGGTTCAGTACATTGCTCAAGGATACTTTGACCTTATGTACTTTTCTAAAGTGAGATTTTGATGCAGGATGTTTACTTGTAACAAGGTATTTTTTGACTCTATCGCTATTTTTACTCAAGTAAAAATCTGAATACTTTGTCTACCACTGTATACAAGCCCACACTCACAATACTTAAATCTTAAGCAGTTACATAAGTATTATGTAATGCCACATACTAGTTCAAAATATGGTTTTACTTTTAGTTATGATGAAACTGATTGATTGTAAACCTCCAGATTTCCTTTTAATGCTAAAATATTAATGTGAGTCCTTTAAAATTCCCTAAGAGGGGGTAAAAAAAATCCATGTTGTCCCCAAAATACATCAAATATCTAAATATGAAATGGATCAAAATGAAATATTGTATTTTTTAAAAATGGGATAAAATCAGATTTTAGGAATATGTGATCAAGGTAAGTTTGAAAAGGAATTATGTGTTCTTACACCTATGTGTCCTGTCAAAATTAACCCATGTAAGTCAAACGACTTTCTGCACACTAGAGTCTCTATATAGTCAAATATACCTAAATTGATAAGAAAAAAGTATTAGTTTTGTCCTACAATATGGGGAAGTGAGTGCCTTGTGGTTTAGGCCCCAACAACAATAACACACTGAAGTAAATTTATGACCCTAATGTAAAACAGATGCACACGTACAGTTCATATGATCACTGTTGTTTCAAACATGGCTCAGGTTGCTAAAAGTTGACAACACAGACAAGTATCACAATTCCAATTAGATTTATTCAAGTGAATAACATTGAGACTTGTGCACACGCATTCATGCAAAAATGAACAGGCGCAAACTTTTTTTGATTCCCAAAACATACAGAAGTATTTCCTAAATGCAGAGCTGTTATACAAGTCCTTGTGAAACAAAAAAAAACTTATGTTACTTGTATTAATGTCATTTTGAAAACTGTGTTGTCCAAAACACAAAGCCTCACATATGGCTGCACTTACAAGTTTTGCCCACTAGGGGGAGATGTCCTTTTAGAATGCAGTTCCTGCTCCCTGCTTCCTCTCTGCCTTTACCTCTCTGCAAGATCTGAGATCCCAAACAACCACCTGCAAGCTGGGGAGCACTGTGTGTGGTGCAGTCCTGTGGGAAGCAACAGGGTGACCCACGGTGCCCAAACTCCTCTTTAAGGTTTGTCTTAGAGGATGGAAAGCTGTGACAAAAGGAAGGGAGGCATTCGATTTACTTTTAACTGTAATCTAAGTGATAATCCATTTTGTACTGGAGGTGTTTGTGTCTGTTTATGACTGTGTGGGTGTGTGAGGAGTCTCAAGCAGGATAGGGAACAAAAAGGAAATCAATATGGTATAAATGACTGTAAATTGCAGGCTGGGCTGAATATGTGTGTCCCAAGTCTCTAAAGATTGTCTTAATGGCTAAGATAGCATCATAGACAGGAAGTTGTCTCTAAAGGGAGGAGGCCCTGTTGGAGACGGCCCAGCCTCGTGCATGCTGCTGTCCTCCCTGGGATCAGAGGGGTCATGTGAGTTCATGAAGAGTAAGTGAATCTGTGATGTGCTGTGGGTTAGTAAATGTGACTGTGGTTAATCATTCAAAGAATAAAATCTGCTTTCATTATTCTGCTGATTATATAATATGTGTTTCTTCTCTTTGAAATCTCTTCTTTCTCTGCTTTACTGCATCATATGCATTTATTGTATAAGAAATATTTACCTGGGTGCACTTTGTCTGTGGTCACATTTGTGATCTAAACAATAAGATTTAGCTCTTAATTCAATAAATTAGCATCTTCAAGAGAGTCCATACCTGCACATCTCCAAGTCTGGAAGCGTACCTGTTCACGTCCACAAGTCAAGACCGTACAAGACGTCCAGGGAGCCTCTTTTCATAATGCATTTTCTCTTTGAAGCTGTATCAGATCTGGCTTCAGCACAGGAGACGGAGACAGCTGCAGGGAAAAGTTGGGACCAGGAAGGAGTTGAGCTGATGAACGATGAACATGACAGCAGGGAGGATGAAGGGAGAAAAGAGGAGCCAGAGCGCAAACGGGAGTCCAGGGGAGGAAAGGCTGGTGGAAATGATGAATCTGCGTTGTAAAAGTAATGAGAAGGAGAGTGGTGTCCCAGGGGATGGAGGATAAAAATATAGTTAGGCTTCTGTCAAGCAAAGTGTAAACCTATCATCTAGGCAGATATATCACCATGGGTCTTTGAGGTTGATTTACAGCCTGATTTTCAAGCCTATTAAAAACACTTCAGTCAATTGAATTCACACATTTTGTTGCCAAATGTCCCAGGGACACATATTAGAGTTATGCCTACTGCCTGTGTGTGTGTAATAGAAGGACTTTTAATGTGATTTTTTTCCTTAATGTGCATCTTTTAACCTTTATGGGAACTCCATGGGTGTTCCCCTTTTAAAAGTCCCCAAATATCTTCAATGCCTAGGTCAAAACCTCCGCATTACATATCATACTTAACATATATAATGTAGTTTTTATATGCTTTTAAAATACAAACCAAAGTTGTAAGATAAGCTGTCATTACAGAGTGGAGAGTGATGTAAAGTGTGAGTTACAGGGTGTCCTCGGTGCTCTGGGATGTGATGGTGGTAAAGAAATTCATGTGCAACAACGTGAGGGAGGGGGGGGGGACAATAAGCTCATGCTCGAGTCAGAGCAGGAGGGAGGATTTTTGGCTAAAGAGAAGGGTGTGTGCGGGTGAGAACAGGACGTAATGGTATGGAAAAGACAGTGAGGGAGTAAAAAGAAAGTGGGTGGGTACGGGTGTGTGTTGGTATAAAAGCTCTCTCACTCACTCACACTCCCATATCTCCTGTGTATTTTTTGGGGGGTGCGGGTGTGTGTGTGCGAGTGTGTTTTCAACAGACAAGAGGAGTGTGTGTGTGTTTTGTGCCCTTGCAGTACAGAGGACTGATAACTCCCCAGGATGCATCAGCTGCTTGTGGTGACCTCGGTGCTGGTGGCACTCAGCTTTCTAGGGAGTGTGGATTCTTCGGCTTATGACAAGATAGTCACCCACAGCCGCATACGGGCCAGGAAGGAAGGGTAAGGAGATGGGACGTGAGGGAGGGATGGAGGGAGGGATGGGGGATAGAAAGAGTGGAGAGAGATGACACATGCCAAACTTGAAAAACAGAGAAGCTTTTTTTTTGTTATTTAGCAGATGACTTGTGCTTTAACTATCCAGATGTGAGAACAAACTGCATGTTTAGTAACAAGCTGACAGATGTGCAACATGCTGTGCGTGTCAGATTTTGTGTTTGTCCAGCTTTTTAAGGTGGTTTTAATCACAGAGAGCGCTGAATCATGATTTGAGAAACAGGTCAGCCACATTGATGAGAATATTGATTCAAGCCATAATGGAAAATTCAATATTGTCTCACATTCATTCACTCCTCTGCTCCTCTGCTGCAGATAATGTGCCCAATTTGCTGTTTGAAATTGATTTAGAGTTTGAATTTTTTTTATTTAAGTTAAATAAGGTCATATTTTTAAAGTTGCTTTCTGAAATTTAGTTGTATGAAGAAGACAAATTAAAGGTTCAAAGTACAAACTTCAAATTACAGGTCCTTTAAACAGTTAAGAAGCACTGTACATAAGCCCTTTAGCATTTATAAATCACATTTTCCTCATCACATTGTTCTCCCTGCCTCACTTTACCTTTTCTACCCTCATATGCTCCCACATCCTGCCTCACCTTCTCATTTTTTCTGTCACTCCCTCATCATCCTCCTCCCCCTCCCCTCTCTTACAGACCCAATGTGTGCGCTCTGCAGCAGGTCCAGGGGACTAAAAAGAAGTACTTCAGCACATGTAGGAACTGGTACAAAGGCTCCATCTGTGGCAAGAAGACGTAAGTCTTTCCCAAAAGATTGAATGGATCCATTTGATACATTTATTTATTTATTTTGATCTTATATTATTCGTATTTGCACAGAACACAAATTACCTCACCCAAAGTGCAAACCACTCCCAGCCTCCACACACCCTGCACATACACAGGAGTATTTTCAGAATTTTTTTAACCTGCTAGACATTTTGGTACATGTGGGTGTCACACCTGTGATAACCTCCCTACCTGTTACCTCACTCTCTTAATTATGCTTTAAACAGCTGAGGTCAGCTCTGTATGAGCCCTCGGGCTCTTTCTGTCTTAACACGTAGCGTTCTCACTTTCTCCTCTGAACCTTTCCAAAACAACATTCATGATCATAATGATGATGATTTATTACTTAGATTTCAGACATTTTTGAGGTGTATTTTAAGGATTTTTAGGGATTTCTTAAACATGGAATGAGATAATATGACAGCATGTCATTCTTATTTCTTTATAGAGCTTTAGCTCAACATGCAGACATATGTTTCCCTTTGCAAGTGCATTCAACACTCCATGTCTGACACATACTGGAGAGCCTCATACAGGACAACTATTTGTCTCTGTCCTCATGTACCCCCCCCCTCCTCTCAAGTCTGGGCATGCTGTGTAACCTGCGGGCCGGGGGTTTGCTCTGTTGTCTACATTTTGATGGTGTAAACACGGCTCAGCAGTGACTGACAGCAGAGTTAATTGACTTCCCCTCTGACACGTCTCAGGTGCTCACAAAAAAATCTGGCTATATATATTTATATTTTTAGCGTCTGTGTGTGCAGTCGGGTGAAACAGGGGATATACTGCAGCTCCAGCTTTACCAACTTTTCTTGCATGGGTAGTGTGTAATTGATTTGTGCTGTGTGCATGGAAGTGTGTGAGTGTTAACAGAGTTTTAAAAGTTATTCTTCATTTTTCTGCCTCAAAGCAGAACTGACAGCTGCTTCTGATTTAAATATGTCTTTCCCTTTGAAAATGGAAAATAAGGAGATATTAATGAGACTTAATTTTTGGTTAGCAGCAAAAGAATAGAGCGCATTATTTGTTTTAGATTTCTGACCTTCTGCAGAACATATTATATCAGAGGTCATGTTGTTGATGGATTTAAGTTAATGTAATATTTTCTTGTGACCTGATGTGCTGAATGAGTCGATATTAGAGTTAAAAAAAAAAGAATTATAATCACTGGTGTGTTGATGGAGTGTAAGGCTCGGCTGGAGCTACACACATGCCCATACAAGAACACACACACACACACCTCCTCCTCTTAGTCATGCAATCAGCTGTAACACCTGCTGCTGTTTGAGGATAAGCCTGGAAATAAGATGGTGGGAAAGAGAATGGATAAAACAGTGACTGAGTCCAGAAGTGAGTCAGTTTTTCCCAACGTGATACAACAATACACTCTACTGAAATAATGTGACATGGAACCACCCAGAAAAAAAAGGCTGGATTATGTAATACCAGGGTAAACAGCAGGAAGGTAATGAGGGTTTACCAAACACATTCAGTGGTTTTTGTCTGTCCTTTGTGGAGGGTGCTTAAACAGGTTTCAAGAAGTGTATGAAGTTCAAATAAAACAGACGAGGGTTAGGTATAGAAAAGATTCTAGTCAGTTTAAAGATGTAATTTAATGACGTGATTATAGTTATTTTTTTTAATCATGTTAAATGCTTTTATTATCTCCATTTTATTTTACCTTTTTTATTAGGAAAATTCCCATCGAGATTTAAACTGTCATTTACAAGGGAGTCCTGGCTGAAACAGTGGCATAAAAAGTTCCACATAAAAGAATAAACAATAGACTCTGAGCAAAACAGCAAAAAAAAAGTTTAAAAAAGAATCTGATTTCAGAAACAACCAACAAACAAATAAAAAGTTCTAAAGAAAACAGAAACATGAATTGATATTTCACTAACCTGGCTTTTAGAAAAGTGAGAACAGAGAAAAATATCATTTATGGGACTATAGCAAATAACAAATTCATTAAATATACCCAACTTTCTGTCTTTAAAATATTCAAGTTTTCATTCAGCAAGCAAAAAAAACTCCAAAAACTTATTGCAACAGAAACAAAAAACTAAGTAAAGCTCCTCTCTCTCCCTGCGTCTGTGGTCACAGTGAGACATTGTTCAGCAGCAGCGGAGGAAATCCATGCAGCTGTGATTTTGTCTGAGTTGGATTTGATGTTGATGAGAGATTAGTAAAGGGTGTTTGGGTCCACAGTATGGCTATTTGGATGCTCCAGTGTACATCAAGGCTGCTGGTTTGCGAACAAGCTAGTGCTTACACAAGTCTTGAGGGTGCAGCAGTTAGACTAATACCTGTACTAAACCACAATTGCAAAGAACAAATTATGTTGGTGTGAATTCAACCTGCACTGTGTTCTTCTAATTCTCTAAGCTGGAGGTAAATGATACCATGTGGATTTCTTAATACCCTCATTTCCACAAAGAGCTCTTGAGGAGCGTTGCTGGAGGTTCAGGTGGAAGCGATTTTCTTCAAAGTGATGTGCTGTAGGTGATGACACAACATGCAGGGAGCAGAGGATAAGTGCTCAATTTGTACTTAAACCATAATAATGTTGGAGAACTGGTCCATTACCATGTATTTAAAAAAGGGTAGTGTTGGCACAGTATTCAGGAAGCCACTGGCACCGAAGGAAAAAAAAAAACTTGATGGGGACACAGGAGACACTGTTGATTAATAATTACATAACAGGAAAAAACTGTAATGTGTGAATCTGATGCCAGACAACCCCACCTCGTGTTTCTGTGTGAGTACAGTATTTGTGTGTGTATGTGTGTGCGTGTTCATGCCCCGTGTTTGCACATCTGCTCATCTGGAAGCCACATTGAGCTGGTTTCGTGCAGTGACACTGCCAGAGGCCTGGTTTGCAGTGTGCTGGCTGGTTCTGTCTCTGCTCTATGCTGCATCCATTATCCTGTCAGAGTGCAGCCGGGGAGCGATGACTTCATACCTTCCTGACAGCCAGCTGTGCACGGACATTTATGTATTTTACATTATAACAATTAGTGTCATCGCATAGAATGATTGGAATATAAGCGACACGGCTGTGTGCACAAAAATAGCAAAATTCACAGTGTTCAGTATGATCGCACACACTTTTATAAATACACAAATGCAGATTTGAGTGGATTAGAGCGGTTTGCCAAAACATGTGAGTCATGTTAGGGAGTAGAAGGGAGAAAGTGAGTGATGTTGCTTTGCTCTGTGTGTGTGTGCGTATTTGATGTGGTTATGAAGGGAGTGATTTGCTCTTGGATGATATATCACTACTGTTCGTTTCTGAACGGAAAGCAAACAGTTACTTGTTTTGGACCTTGTGGAGAAAGCACAGCGTTCATATAGAAACATGGAATTTTGGTGGGAAAACAGAAAGCAGGAAAACCTTAAAAACCAGCCTCAAACCTCTTAAAGGGAAAACTCTTAAGCAAACACATCAAACGCTCCAACTGGAACGCGTGAAGTCCTTTGAGTTAAACCCCAATTAAACTTATTCCAGCATTAAAGAACTCCATGGCTTTTTCTCTGGAGAATCATTGTTGAGCGTCCAATGTTGACTCACCGCTAGTTTGTTTGCGTCTTGGAAGATGTGTGTTAGCTTAGGATGAGTCCCAATCAAACGTCTTAAATGTCTGATGACCATCTATAATTCATTTTCAGTAAAAACCGAATTTATTCCTCCATTAAACCCAAATTTGACAGAAAGCTCACTTGTGGCTCACACTGTCAGTCTCGACACACCTCATTCTGTCATTTTTAATATTGCAATAAAGTGCAACTTGATTTCCTGCAAACCATATGACTGATTAAGGAGCAGGTCAGCTGCACAGCTCTTTCGCTGTGCTCAGTGTTTGCAGGTCTTTCCAGCTTCCTGCCAGACAGGATGTTTCTACTTCTTTACGCCCTGTTTTCACAAATGTTCATAAGCTGCTCCTTCCGCCCCAAAATCTGACTCTATCACAAGAAGTTGACTGTATATGTTGTTTTTCTTGGAGACTTCTTTGGGAATCAGATTAATGGCCAGGAGAAAGTGCAGGGGGGCAGCAGACACCCCTGTCTGGTTTTCATGTTAACATATGTACAGTAGATGAATATAAAATATATACAGCGTGCAAAGTTTGGATTTTCTCAGGAATGTGGTAGCTCTGAGTTTCCGTTACATTTCTGCAACTATGCTTTTTGATTTGACTGCATGAGATATTGGAAATGATGTCGTCTGGCTCACTTGAAGCTAGAGTCTCAAGCTAGTCTTTCTTTCTGAGCCTAGTCCAGCTTTTTCAACTCTGTGATTGGCCTGCTGGGAGTTGTGCACACTCGCTGCCAGTTTTTCTTGTGGAAGTGTTAAACGAACCACTTTCATGTTAATGGTGTTTTTCTTGTCTTTTTTTATTCTCCTTGACTTGCTTGCTTTTTTGGATGGTTTTTCACACCGTCCTCTACGCTGACTTTTAAATGTGCTTTGTCCAATTATGGATTTGTTATTCAGTGTTTAAGATCGCCTCTTTGTGCAGCCGTGCTCTCCTGTCTCAAACGTCCCCACCGTTCTCAATCCAAGCGCTCGTCATTCTCTCCTAAAATGGTTCCAGAGGTTGTTTTTCTTCCTCTTGAATGTCAATTCTGCTTTGCTGATCTGGCAAGCTTCTTTTGTCTTCTCAACGTGCATTACATTCACATTGCATCTTGCTTGGTTTTATTTTTCTTTTTGATGTATGTCCTCCAACACCATATATTTGTGCTTATTTTTTGGAAAGCGTGGTCCTATATGAATGCTGTCCCGGATACATTAAGCTGGAGGGCATGAGAGGATGCCCTGCAGGTATGTGACTCTCACCACAGCCCCACTCTGGTCTTATTTCTGGTCATTTCAAACTGTTTTTCATTCATCCATCTCTGAGTAATTCCTCTGCTTCCCCTCCAGTGGCTCCCATTGACCATGTCTATGGTACGCTGGGACTGGTAAAGGCTACCACCACACAGCAATACGCTGACATATCCCAGCTGAGAGAGGAAATTGAAGGCAAAGGCTCCTTCACCATGTTTGCACCTAGCAATGAAGCTTGGGAGATGCTGGACCCGGTAGGTAGTCTTTTCAACCTTTTCTCAGGGAATGCAAATTACGTGTGCTACCTTTTAACTAATGTTATGATTTCTCCAGACTATACGGTCCGCACTGATAGGCAACGTGAACATCGAGCTGTACAACGCTCTTCACTACCACATGGTGAACCGTCGTCTTTTGACCAAAGACTTGAAGAACGATATGACTGTCCTTTCCATGTACAACGACCTGGGGCTCTACATCAACCACTACTCAAATGGGGTCAGTTTATGCACACTGACATGCACAAGATCACATGATCACATGATTGCTTTATGTCTAAAGGACCTCTGAGCCCAGTAATGCTCCTAGCTAATACAACATTTCCTCTCTGTGAAGATTGTGACAGTGAACTGTGCCAGGATCATCTATGGTAATCAGGTGGCCACAAATGGTGTGGTGCACGTCATTGATCGGGTCATCAGCAGCGTGGGCAACAACATTAAGGAAGTCCTGGATGTCACAGATGAGCTCTCCACCTTCAGAGTATGTAAAAATAAACAGCACTCGAAACTGAGAAGCCAACATAGTAATTCACTTAAGTGCTTAAAGTGGTTTGATTTCAAATCTGTATCGATTGGGAACACAATGCTGCTAGCAAAATGTTTGAACCTGTTACATGTGTGGCACACTGTCTTGTTACCCAGACTGCTGCACTGGCTGCCGGTATAATGGACATGCTGGACCAGCCTGGCTCCTTTACTCTGTTTGCTCCCACTAATAAAGCCTTTGACAAATTGAGCCCAGGGTACCTGGAGCGCCTCATGGAAGACCAGGATGTTATTGCAGGTACATTATACATGCGATACACTAATGATGACAAAAACTAACATACTATGTTTTATTTGATTTTGTGCCAGCAGCAGATCAAAATTTTCATTTATCCAGTAAACATCATCCAAATGTGTTGGCACAAAATTTTGTACAGACATTCATATATTTTGGGGGGATGCAGGGGACACGTCAAGTCATGTTAATATTTAGAATGTGCATTTGTTCTGCCCCCCAAAAATATGAAAATAGCTGAGGACTTTTATTTTGCCATAATTTAGACATTTACACCATAAATTAATGCAGTAAAGCCACACATTGGTGCATAAAAAAATCACCAGATGCAGGAAATCAATTGTTTGATGCTCAAGTTTTCTGGCAGAGGACCCCCAAACCCTCTTTTTATACACGTCCCTCCAACATTGCAATGAAACCTATGCCCTTAGAGACATTCATAGTTCCCAGATGATGCCTAATGAGTTTAGGGATCCCTTACTGCCAGTGGGAGGTTTGATTCTTAGTGAAATGTCTCAACAAGTATTGGAGAGATTACCTTGAAATTCAGACATTTATGTTCCATTCGGCCTGGATTTGGAGATCCCCTGACTTTTCATATAGTGCCATCACCAAGTTAAAAACTGTCCAATACTTTGGATTATGGCTAAATACTTGAAAAACTAATATTATTCCCATCAGCCGCAGCTACACTTTGTGTTAGTGCTGCATAGCTAATTATAGCATGCTAACATGCTAAACCATGATGGCAATCATGGTAAACATTATACTTGCATATTAACGTTGTCATTATGGACATTTTTGCCTGTTAACTTTAGCATTTAGCTCAAAGCACCACTTTGCCTGAGTACAGTATCAAAGAGCTACTAGCATGGCTGTAGACTTTTATTCTGGTTGGTGTTTTAATCACTTAACATCTAACATTTATTTGACCTCAAGGGAACTTAAATCAAGGAGACATGTTAGTGTCAAATTAAAACTAAATGACTAAAACCATCTTCCAAACCCACTCCGCAGATCCCTGCCAAGTCTAAACTTAGATACCCATCAAATTCTCAGGAGTAAAGGAGTAGACACACTAAAAAAACCACACAATGATAGCAGGAAACTCATGTCTCCACTATGGCAGCTTATCTGCGTGTTTACTGAGTCACTGGCGTTCCAGGAAGGTCTTTAGCTTGAAGCCTGTTTGTGGTGTCTTCAGTGACTGGATCCCTCTGCGGACAGAGTATAACCTCAGATAAATTCTCAGACACTTGGCAAACAGGCTTTGCTGACCAACCATGTTAGAACAGCCTCCAAAGTAAAGATGATATGGAGCCTTGTGCCCTGTTTCTACAAGGAAAGGTTTGGGTCGAAGAGTAATTTGGCCCGCGGAGCGACACTGATTGCGTTTGAATTTGTGTGGGTTTGGAAGGGGTTTTACATGTTGTCATTGCTTTTGCAGGCCAGTTTTGCTTGCTTGGTTTCACAGTTGGACTCAGTCAGAGGTGTAATCCCATATCTAAATGTTAACAGAAGCGGCTAAATTTCTAAAAGAGCTGCAAGAATGTGTGTGTCCATGTGCATGTGAATAATTGACTGTAAACCTTGGATTGCATCTGTAATTGTAAACCTTGGACTGTGGAACCAGGTTACAAAAATAACTACAGGAAACTCACAAAGTCCATAAAATGTGCAGTCTGAGCAGGAACCTTTTCTGTTTGTCACCCTTTATCTCTCTTTGCTCACTTTGCTCAGCACTGGTGAAGTACCACCTGTTGAAGAGTGTCCAGTGCTCCGAAGCAATCATGGCAGGGTCGGTGTACGAGACCGCAGAGGGCAACACCATAGAGATTGGCTGTGACGGCGACAATTTGACGGTCAACGGAATCAAGATGGTGCTGAAGAAGGACATTGTCACCACCAATGGTGTCATCCACTACATCGACCGGGTGCTCATCCCCGACTCAGGTAAATCACATCTTGAATCCAGCCTCACACTCAGCAAATACTTATATTTGTTCAAATCATTTGGCGAAATTGTTTTCCTGTGATCTCCAACATGTCTTTTTCATATGATTCACACCAGCCAAAGAGGGGATGGAGCTAATGGGAGACTCCCAGAGCACCTTCAGCGACATGGTGTCCGAACTGGGCTTAGCCGCTGCCTTGGGTCCGAAGACTGAGTACACACTGCTTGCTCCTGTCAACACTGCCTTCAACAGTGAGTTGATCTCAGAACAAGTCTAATGAACAGCAGACTGGCATAACGGTTTAGAGCACTGGTTCCCAACCTGCGGAGGAAAACTAAATAAAATCCCTAAAACAACCAAAGAGCTTTTAGAACAATCGCTAAGCGTCAAGGAAATGAAAACACAGAATTTGTCGAATTAGAAGCCTATTAATTAAATATGATTGTTAGAAATTTGAAAATAAAAAAGGCTATATAATACAGACAGAGAATGTAGCCTATAAAGAGTTCCTAAAAATACAATGAACACTCATCTCTGATGTAATATTCACAGGAAATAATGTGCTTAAAAGTAGTTATTGTTATGCATCGACTATAATATGAAATATTATAAAATATGTCAGTAAGTCAGGGGTTGTCAGTTTACTCAATGACGGATTACTTTTAAGGCTTGTCATAGCCTGGCTCCAGATTACATTTCAGACCTGTAAGTCCCTAATGAACATCTGTGTAGTTTAAGAGCCTAAGGCAGAGGTCTTATGCTTGTTTCAGAGTACAGGCTGATGACCAAAGGGGACGGAGCTTTTGCAATCAGGGCCCCGAGGCTCTGCAATGACCTGAACGAGGAAATAAGGCTGTCTGAATCACTGGCTTCGTTTAAGCGTCTCCTAAAAACGCACCTCTATCGAAAAGCATATCCTGACTTTATCTGAGCTGTCTGTCTAGTTAAGTGCTATCTTATTGATTTCCCATTTATTATCTTGATTTTAGTTTTGGAAAGGTGTTTCGAAAGGTGCTATATAAATAAAGTTTATTATTACTATTATTAAAGGGGTCCCCGAAGGTAAAAGGTTGGGAACCACTTGTTTAGAGAATTGACCTTCAGGAAGGATATAAAAGAAAAGTCATTTGTTGTCTTTCACAGATCAAAAAAACAACATTACCCTCGTCATTTTAAATCTGTATCTTTTCTCTGTTTCTGTCAGATGAGTTGATGACAACAGAGGAGAGCCTGCTTAAAATCCTTTTGCAGAACCACATCTTGAAGCTGAAAGTGACACTGAGTGAGCTCTACAATGGACAGCTGCTGGAAACACTGGCTGGCAAACTGCTCCGAGTCTTCATTTATCGCACTGTGAGAACTATGTGTGTGTGTGTGTGTGTGTGTGTGTGTGTATTCGAGCGTCAAACTGAGACGGGGAGGAACAGATAAATAAGAAGTGATGGAAAGACAATGGAGAGTGTCGGCTTCCTCACTGGAAATCTGAAAGCCATTACTGGGCCTCTTTTCAAGTGTTAACATGATTTTGCTGTCTTTCAACTGTAAGCAAATGCAGTAAAGCAGCTAATTAGTCCAGGTCTTGGCAGATGAAGTGTGTTTCTGCTTTGGTGGTTCAGATATCAGAAACAGCTGGATTTAATTTCCTCACAGAAACCTTGTAGTCTTCTCTTTGATTAATTGCAATTAAACAGGACAATGTGACTGTCTCCCTTCCCTGAGCTAAATAGTTACCAGATTTATACAGTGACTTTTAGACCTGTAACCCTGCTCTTTGAATGTTTCTCCTTTGTCAGGCTGTTTGCATAGAAAACGCATGTATGCTGCGTGGCAGTAAAGAGGGAAGCAAAAGTGCCGTCCATGTTATGAGGTCCGTCATCACACCGGCGGAGAAAACAATCTATGAGCTCCTGATTGCTGACGGACGATTCAAGTAAGAATCTGATTTTATTAATTTTTTTGCTGTATTTGTTTTTACAATCATTGTTAATCAGTTTTTAAAATATTTGCTTTGCTGACAGTAAAACTAGGAGATGTTAGAGGCAATGTCTTACCATACACATTTCTGGCTCTATGACCGATGCTGGCACCAGTAGAGGCTGGTGATGGATAACCGTGGTAGCAGATGTGTGAATCAGTGGGACCACACAGGCGCACAAGTCTCACACAAATCCCAACGAAAACTCCATCATATCATATTCCCCCAAACCATAATCCTCCCGTCTAAAATGAGCAACGCCAACAAACCACTGTTTTTTGGTCCAAATGCGACATAAAATCTGGTCTCCTCACAGCACAGAGCTCAGTGCCACTATAGCCAGAAAGTTGACTGGCTTGAGTTTGTGCAGTCTGAAACAACGTAGTTAACCACGATGGAAAAGTGAAATTGACAGAACTGGCTCAAAATGTCTACTTTTTATTACTATTTTTTTTTTTGTTTCTGCCTTTGTGGATTGTAAAACATCACCGCTGTTATTATTTTCCATGAACCCAAAAGTGTAAAATTTGCACCTGCACATTGCTCTCTAGTTCAGGATTCATTTCACTCCTACAGTACCGTACTTTACTATATGTCGATGATGTCAATATCTTCCTTTTTCTGTGTTTTATTTTTTAATAAATGTAGGATTTTCCTGGCGCTGATGGAGACAGCAGGTCTGACTGATCTGCTGAGGCAGGAAGGCTCCTACACCATCTTTGCACCAACGGACGACGCCTTCGATGGTCTCACTAAAGAGGACCTGGCTCTGCTCAAGAGTGAGTTCTCACTGAAATGAACACACATCCTCTTTTCATGCATCTCCCCTTTGAGGATCGGGGATTGCTGTCAAGTTAGTTTGTTCTGATTTAAAGTTGAATGCTAGCTCCTCTGTTCAGTGTGTAAATCATGTTTGCCTTGTGTTGTTATTGACAGGTGATGTGAATGCTTTGAGGGTCATTCTGCTGTACCACTTCAGTAACGGCATCTTCATCAATGGAGGATTGGAGGGAGGAGTCACCAATCTGCTCAAAACACTCCAGGGCAACAACCTGCAAGTGATAGCTGTATGTACAATCAACTGACATTTGAGTGTTTATTTGTGTCCTGAGAATCAACAAGACAGGGCTGATTTCCTAAATCTGTCATTCAACAATCAAACAGGGATAAAACCTTTGTGGGAAAAACATACTTCTGCACCAAAAGATGCATGAGAATACCAAATTTAACTCATCAAGAATGTTGTTTTAGATTTCAATTTCTTCTGCTAAGTTCTCTTGGAAATGTTGGAAATTGAAGAGGAGAAAAAGTTCAGGGGTTGATTCATTAGGAGCATATGTGCTTTGTAATCAAGTTTTAAATGACCAAAAAATCCCACATTTCTCGTCCTTTTCTCAAAGCCTCCATCATGAGACTTAAACCCGACCTTTCACCACATTCTCATTCAAACAATAGCATCAAAGACCCAGTGCTAATCTGTTACTTCAAGGCTAGATATCTCTGGAGTAGGGCCAGACGTAATAAAACCTGGCTTCCTGTCATTTCCATCAACACCCACTCTTGGTATTCCCCCACAACTCCCCACTCCATGATGTCCTCCACCTGCCATTCTTCTCTGTCAGCCCCGCTCTTGCTCATCGGTCCTCATCTCAACTTTGTCATCATTTCACCCATTACCTCAGTTTCACCCTGCCTCTCCCCATATCGCACTGATCGGGTTATCAGCCAGGGTCTCATATCAGGCCCTACAGGACTTCCTTAATGGACACAGGAAAGCTTGTTTGAGATAATTTACCAAAAGAGGGGACGGTGATTCATTGAAGCATGTGGTTAGGCTTTTAAAAAACGGACAGACGTGGCTCAAGTCTGTGGGTGAAAGGGGAGAGAGGAGGCAGATGGGAAGGGTAACCTATCCCTTACTGACTCAGTCAGCATGTCCACCTTCAGTCACCTCTGCTTTAAATTGTAGGAAATTAATCATGAATGGAATTCCCAGACCGTACTTCCAACAGTGGAGCCCACTGTCTGGGATTCCCATTAAGTCTCACCTGACTTCAAAACCTCTCATGTCAAACCAAGTCTCAGTATGATAATTTTTTAGACAGCAGTCAAAGTAGCTCACAAAATGGGTGTATGTTGATACCCTTGGAAAATAAACCTGCATACATTTTCTCTTTTCTTCCCAGGTTAACAACTCTATTCATGTCAACTCTGTGAATGTGCCAGACAGTGACCTGATGGCAACAAATGGTGTTATCCATGTGGTGAAGAACGTTCTCTATCCTGCGGGTGAGAAAAGCAGACATCATTACATGTATATATTCCTGCGCTGTACAGTCTGTGGTTGGGATGCATTATGGTATTCTCATGATGTATATGACTTACAGACCTTCCTGTGGGTCGCGAGGACCTCCTGGTCCTCCTGAAGAAGCTGATTAGATACATCCAGATAAAGGTAGAGTAAGAGAAAATACACACATGTCTGGATATGCATGGATCAATATTTTGTGTCTTATACCTTCCATTCTGTTATGCTTCTTTTTAGTTCGTGTCTGGATTTTCTTATGCCGAGATCCCACTTACCTTCATCAGTAAGTTTCTTTAGAACCATTGTCACCGCATGTCGTGTGGATATTTTGCATCTGAAGCAACTTAAAACTACTTGTGTTACTTTACAGAGAGGGTCATCACCACTACACATTATATTGAAGCAGGTAAGACCTGTATTACTAACCACATGATTAAAAGATTTTTAATCAATCATGTCTTTGGCACAATTCATGTCCTTTGTTCAAAAATGACCATCTGTTCTCAAAAGTGAAATGCGACCTGCAGCCAAATGCATATTACACGCATGTCATCGCCCCATTCAGGCCTCTGCGTGCTTCTCTTCTTTGTTCGTCTGATTATCCACTTTCGTTGTTGCTTAAGTCCACTTGGACCTCTTGGCATATTTAATCAGCTCCTTTAGGGATGAGGTAATTAGGCTGTCAAAGCATTACAGGGTCAGAGACCATAGAGGACTCTTGGATGATGTTCATTCACTTGGGCTGAGTCCAGTGCACTTTCACACAGATGGGAGCATGCCTTCGTGTATTGGGTAACATAGAGGAGATGAAGTCCGATTCTTTAGAGATAATTAGGCACATTACATGTACTATAGAGCTTAAAGTCTGGACCTCCAGGGGGCTTCATTTTTGGGGGTTGCCATTTTATGCTATAAATTTATAGCAATACAAATGTTATACTTATACATGATTTCTAATTTTTACTACTTTTCATCAGTTAACCTTCCTAAATCAGAGGAGTGACTTATCTTGGTAAAGCAAATAAAAATATTCCTGATATTAATTTATTGTATATAAATAGGTTTAAATTAAAATGGCACAGATTTAAATTCCAAGAAGTTGTAGTTTTCAATCTATAGGACAACTGGAGAAATAAAACCTTTACATGAATGATAAAATTGAGTTTAGTGTTAGTTCAGGCAGGACACTATGTCAAGCTCAGCTCACATCCCAGCTTCATCAGCTGATCTCAAACAGCCCAATCAACTGTTGGAGCAGCTGATTGATGGAGGAGAGTCAGCTGATAGATCATATGTTTCCTTTCTATCCAATCAATTGGCAACTCTCATTCAGGGCGCCTTGTTTAAACTGCTTTGGCCGACCTACTGTTACTGCTTCCTCTGCAAGCCGCATTGCAACTGGCCTCCACCCCAGCTCCTCCTTTTCATGCTGTGTCTGACTTATCTATGTCATTTCTGTTTGTCATTGATGCTGCTCTTTCCATGTAGCCGAGGGGTCTCTGCTGCTGCTCTTGCCATGTAGGCGCATGGAAGGACAGGGAGGTTTGCGCTCTCTGTCTCAGGCTTTCCTTGTTTGCATGTGGAAGGGCAGGGAGGTTTGCTCTCTCTGTCTCAGGCTTTCCTTGTTTGCATGTGGAAGGGCAGGGAGGTTTGCTCTCTCTGCCTTAAGGCTTTCCGTGTAGGTGTGTGAAAGGGTGGAGAAGTGTGCTCTCTCTGCCTTAGTCTTTCCGTGTAGGTGCATGGAAGGGCGGAGAGGTGTGCTCTCTCCGCCTAAGGCTTTCCACGTAGGCGCATGGAAAAGGCTTTTTGTAAAAGAAAGAACAGAGGACAGAGCCATACCACCAAATATAATACTGCAAATGGAAATAACGGTTTCTTTGACTTAAGTTTTCCCGACTGAACTACACAAGTGATTGTTAAATCATGCAGAATATAAACCCACACTTTCTACACACACATGTGAACACACACAGTTATAAATTAAATCATTATATTATCTTTGCCGTGTAGATAAAAGTTGGAATCATCTGTAATCCACATCATGTTCCCCTGTAGTAGTGTAGTGTAAACTCACAAGGCAAAGCAGCCCAAGTCTGAAGCATTATTTACCAAATCTCTTAATTACTTTGTTTGAAAGATAGACTTGAGTCTGGCTCTGATTACCAGACTAGACCACGCACCAAGGGACCTCAGGCTAAAGATTAGAAGGCCTCTGATACAAACACACATCTGTCAGCTTTCAACTCTTTATAGCTCATACAAATACTGTCACGTTACAGAATCATCCATCACTCAGGAGCAGAAAATATAAAAGAAGTGAAAAAAAATGTTCCTGGCTCAAGTTTCTGTTGAAGCTGATTCAATGGAGGAGTTGCAGGGTTTACAGAGATATCTGGCCTCAGATGGGAAATCACTGACTGTAGAAAAATGTGTTATAGGATTATGTAACATTTCACATTTTTTTCCATTTTGTGTCATTTTCTTAACAGTAGACAAGATTCTTTAAATACCAAAACTTGTAAATGTTGTATTGAGTAGGCGATTTGTTACATGATTGATTGATATAAAATATTTCATTTTCTTCACCCTCAGTTTGGACTTGAGTAGGTATGTTTGCTTAAAAGATGTTCTTTGCTTTCTCTTGTAGTGTTTCACATTGCCGTTTTTAATATTCACCTTGGTCTTGGAACAGAGGATGGTCGTTAACCATTGCTATAAATCTGGGTCTGGGTCTAGGTAGGACAGTGTCGGTGTGGACCCTGGGAATGGAGAGGGACAACAGGTTAACAAGGGAGACGCCTTTAGTTGTTTTGCTAACAAGAGGGGCTGCATCCCCCTCATCCCCCCTCAAATAGCCTGCTGGTTGTGTCAAATATAAACATGTCTGTAAAGTGATGCTTTGGACTCAACAAATAGAAGAGAAATTAAATCTGTCCATCCAGAGCAGCCCACTGGACCATGAAGCGTAACAGCAGCAGTTATTAAAACCTCTCTTTTTTCAATGATGCAATCTAATACACCACACACATCAGCCTCAGCCTTTTTTCTGAATGCTTTGATAACTTCACATACTGCACCTCCAGGTTTGCCTGGGTCCAGACTTTTGAATCCACCCACTCCACTGAGTGTGAGTTGACTGATGCGTCTTGCATCTTGACATGAAACAGAAGTTTCTGGGTTAAAAGTAAAAAACAACCATTGAGCACCGTGGGAGAATTCAATTAGCCAATCAGTGCCACAGGCAGGACTAACGCTGTTATCAAGTTGTTGTCAAGTGGTGTGCAAGTGCTATAGACAAGATTGATGCTGCCATCCAGGCTGTTTCAAATCGACGTGTCTTCCCAATATCGCCCGACATCCATAGATGGATTATGACACAATGGGCCCCTGAGACTGTTTCTATCAACAGAGTTGCGGTTGTCGAATAGAGTACGCTATCTAACATCTAAAGTCCTAAAGATAAACTGAGGGGATAGAAACACTTAAATGTATTGATGGTTTCTTTCTTGTGACACCTTTAAAGTGAATGTTTAGGCTAATCCTTAAATGTTTTCCTCTTTAAGGATTTCTTAGGAGGGGCTCTCTTATTAATATAAATGACTAAGCCCTTTGACAGAGGCTCTGGCCTAGGGCCTCCCTGAGCCCTTCGGCCCCAGGGCCAGGGCCTGGTAGGCCCATTTGGTAATACCCCCTCGCTGACATTGTAGTTTGTTTTGTTGCTCCACTCTTAAGACCCCTGACAAAGCAGGTGCATCAGCAAGGCTTCACACATCAGTGTGAAGTTACGATTACATTAGATTCAGGCAAATACATTATTTTCTTGTGATTGGTTAGGAAAATCGAGTCCTCTTCACCCACAGAAATTGATTACAATGGACATGATGTCAGCATGAACATGGAAATGCAGTGTAACGAGTTGACAATTATGTCCGATATTAGGCATCCCCCAGGTTCCTTCATCGCCCATAATAGAGAGAAGTTGCAAGTGTTTATAACCTCTATCATTCTCAAAGTATGCTCATGTTACCTCTCCCTTTCTACAGCCCCTGAAATAACAAAGGTGACCAGAGTCATGGGGGGCGAACCCACTATGACCAAGGTTACCAGGGTCATCGGGGGGGAGCCTACCTTTACCAAGGTTACAAGAGTCATCGACACAGAACCAGTCGTCACTAAGGTGGTCGTCGAGGGGGAGCCAGTAGTCACCAAGGTAACCAGGGTCGTTGAGGGAGATCCTTCCCTCACAAAAGTAACCAGGGTCATCGAGGGGGATGCTTCCTTTGCAACAGTAACCAGGGTCATCGAGGGGGAGCCTTCTTTGACAACAGTAACCAAGGTCATCGAGGGGGAGCCTTCCATCACAAAAGTAACCAGAGTCATTGAAGGAAAACCTACCATTACCAAGGTTACGAGACGTATTGAAGGTGAGTTCCTGAAAAGCCATTAATTTTTTTGAGTGCAAATGATAAGTTAGATGATCAAATTTGGACTTCATGAAGGTTTTGACAAAGACATGATGACACAATATGTTTTGTTTAATGCAGGTGAACTTGGTGCAGATGGACAGACAGGTCAGTTTCTCTAAAAACATTTTCCCCTTTGAAGAGCATGGTAGAGTAGAACTTTCATGCATCTTCTAACAGCTCTTTTAACAAATGCATCCGCGGTCCTGTTGACCATAGTTAACTGAGCATCATCATCTAATGTGAATTTCATTTCACATTACATTTCATGTTTCCTTGGTGATCATCAGTTAAGTCATCAGACACATCATTTTCATGGTGTGCACCATTTTAGCCTTAGATACTTTGTAGATTGGTAAATGTATTTGGAAATCAAAACCATTTTTTGGATTCAAGACTGTTAGAGTGCAAAAGCTACACTACCCATGTTTACCAATCATTTATCTCAAAGTCACAAGCATAGTGACTTGTTTGTTTTGGCTACCAATGTTGGTTGCCAGCTATTTATGTATCTTTCATCCAAGCAATTTGGCTTACCACTGGTGGTACGAAGACAAACCAAAAACCAATGTGGTTTACATTCTGCTCTGCTTTGGCTGGCTAAGCGCTAAGAGCCAAAGTTTCTGTTGCTGCCTGGGCCTTTCTTTTTCTCAACTTCTCGATCAGCATTCAATATTGGCTTGTAAAGCTAAGCATCTACTCTACATCTGACCTGATTGAAACCATACAGATAATCTATGACATCGAACTGGTAGATATCTCTGGAGTCATTTCAATTATTAGCTAGCTTGCAGCCAACCAAAAGGACATGGTCACATCTACTGAAGGCAAAGGCTTCAAACAAGTAGGAACTTTTAACATTCACTTGTCTGCCAGGAGCATCAGCACCTTGAGTTGAAAAAACTTCAACTCAAAAGGGAGAGCACATGATGTCATTGGCACTTTTTCCCCATTGTCCCATAGGATGAGTCGAGAGGCAGCTTTTCTATGGTGGCGACGACAAATAAGTGGTGGCTATTGCTGGATACTCAGGGTATGACCTCACCAACCATAGTTACCATTATCTAAACAGAGAGCAGCCACACAGGGTAAAAAGGATGTTAGCCAGCAGCTATACTGCCTCTCTTCAAAATGTAATTTTAGAAATTACCTAGTGCCTAGTGCAATGTTGAAAGTGAGGTAAAGTTTGCCTAACACAAACCATGAACTGCATGCTACCTCAAATTAGTTTTGCCATTTAAATGAATTAAAACAACTCACCCGAAATCTCAAATACCAAAGGAATTTGCCTCCAGGTCTGCCATTTTCTGTTCAGTTTCATGGGAGCTAGAGTTGGTAGAGTTATAGCTCCAGGTACCCAGCAACAGCCACCACTAGCTGGCTGCTAAAAATCGCTCTGTCTGATCGGGGCCGGCTTCAACAAAAAAGACAGTGTGGTGCGCATCGCATTTTGCAACCTGCAGAAAACATGCTGTCTGATCGGGGCCTATCCAGCTAAATCTAAAGGCTCAAAGTTACCAGTGTCATCCTCAATCATGCAAGAATGTAACCCCCAATACTTTAAAACATCCTGAGGAAAAACAGAAGATGATTGCACTGCTTCATTTTCTTACTCTAAGTCCTATGTACCTAGATTTTCATTCAGTCAGACATGAAGCAGGCCTGTGCCAGTGAATGTTTAATAGCTGGAGCGGTTATGTTGCTTCCTGGCAGCTGCTGTAATGTTGGGGGGGAGAGTCACAAATCATGTGCAATAACATGCTGCAATAATGAAGAGCCAGACATGTTCTACACAGAGAACGCTGTTGAACACTAGGTTCCTTAGGATTGCACAGTATATTATGATAAGCTTCAGCCAGCCACCATTCAAAACATCACAAGCTCATTCTGGGTTATAATGTTTGTATAGGCTCAGTAATGATGCTATGGAAGGAATGAGGTTGGTTTTCACAGTCAGTCCTCACATCACCTCATGAAGATAAAGCCAAATTCTTCTGCTGCCCATGGTGCACCATGATTTGGATGTTTGTCCATCTCATCCATCATGTTACTCACTCTCTGTCTCATACAGCTGTGATGTGTATGTGTAAGCAATGTGCAAATTATAATGTGCCATTTTAGACTGCCCAGCTCAGACCGTTGGGCCATCAGCTTGTGTGGGTGCAGGTGAGCTTTAAGCTGTTTTCACCTACAACTGCTTCACTGGTGTCTTGCAGCTTAGTTTGCAGGCTAAGAAAAATAATTTGCACATCTGCACACCTGTACTTCTCACCCTGTGAGTGTGTGTATGTGTTCATCAATACTGCACAACTGTGCTTGACTCTGTGTTGGCGGTGGCGGAGGAGGTGTTGTACGGGGTGTATGTACCTGTCAGTCTGTCCGTCTGTCAGTCAGTACAGTTGCTAAGTCGTTAAATGACTTTCAACACCCTTCTCCGCTGCCCGTCTGAAGGAGGAGCCAGATACACCACGGCGAACGAGCCTTATATCATTGAGGGTAGGGTATCCTTACACAAACTCTTCATACCAAACAGGTTTCTTTTAATTGTTTGTGTCATTTCCTCCTTGAAATAATCCTGTTTATCTGCATTCATTCATATTCAAAAAGAGGTTACTTCAAGGTAGGAAAAGAGAATGTGATGCATTTTTAAAACTGATGTAACTCCATACTTTGTATGTGGGAGACATATTGCTCCGTATTTGGATCTAATGGTTTTGTTTTGAACGTTCAGGCCCAGACTTTTCTAAGATCACAACCATCCACGGCAACCCAAATCTGATCGACGAGGAATCGGAGAGAATTACCAAAATCATTAAAGGTAAATGTTCATGACTGCAGATATGCACAGATTTTGTGTAGCACTTGTGCGTGTGTGTGTGTGTGTGTGTGCTAAAATCCAGTGATTGACTGTGTCATGTCTTTGTCTTACAGAGGGAGGTAAATTCGCTGCTGCCAGGAAAGCTCCAGGTAAGAGCATAGTTAGTCGATGACACATCTATCAACACCAATTTTGGATCAGACAAGGAAGACTTTGCCAAAAAACACATAATCATTGCTGGAAAATATGCATAGCAAAAGTCAACTCTCTAACCGCAAAGTGCCATTGTTGGATTTTCCTTTCACCCTTTTCACTTTTTTTTCCTTTCCATTATCTACCCTTGAGTGCTTCCACCTATTCTTCACGTGTCTCATATCGCTCCACCCTGACATGTTTTCTTTTGTCTTTGTCTTCCGATCCCCTCCATTAACTCGATGTCCTCTTTTACAGCTGGAATGAGGAGGAGAACAAGGCTGGTCAGGCGTCACCACAAGCCAAGGCAGTGAATCCAACAGAGAGAAAACACCTTTGGGCTCACCGCAGAGACTGAATGCATCTCCAGAGCTCCTGGTCGAGCGCTGGAGGATTGAAAAACTGTGGATCAATAGGGAGAGATGAAACCAATCTAGCTATTTCTTTGCCCAAACCACCTGTAAGAATGATTGTTTACTATTCCATCTGGACCATACTGTATGTGATAGGCATGATGTGTAATAGCAATGAAATTAGAATACCCTTTATGTAAGTAATGTAAGTGTGCAAGGGAAATATGGACTTTTGCTGTGGGGTAGGTGGTGCGTAGGGTGAGATTTATTCTACCACCAAGAGATTTTTTAAAAGGTTTGCTTTTTTAATTATGTCACTCTGTTAACGGATGGCTTGGGACGATTTTTTAATGCTTCATATGGTGCTCGCATTCTGTACAATGAATGCATTTTAATGAATACGACAAGTGAAAACAGTGTTTTGCAACCATTAGATGCTGTACTGAACCTCTGTAAATTATCACATGGTGATTAAAATATACAAATAATTTTTATACAGTTTTCAGTAATTCTTTCCAGCTTCCACGACTGTTTTTACTCCACGAAACCAAAATGTTTCATGCTGTTGAATGTGAGCCTGATTGTGTGTGTCCCTGTACAACCAGGCTTCACAATCATGTTTGTTTTTACCTCAGAGAAAAAGTGGTAAATAAAATCTGCATAGTGACTTCAGAATACTAGTTTCCTTTCATTTATGTCTCATGTCCAAACATAGCTAATCTTCATGACAGTACATTTTCATATTGCTGCCTATCTCAGTAATACTGAAATTGACATTGGGGCCAATTTGAAAAGAAGATGTAGCACTGCATTCCAAAAAACTGCCATTTTCTGCAAAAACACATGGTACTATTGCATGATTTCAGTATTTATGTATATATGCTTTTATATTATCTCACTATTGTTTATAGCTGAAAGTGCCAACAACTTTTTTTGACAATCAAACAAAGTCAGAACAAATGCATCGTATATTTCACTAGAAAACTACCCTTAGGGTGCAGATCTATACCAGGTTGCCGCCCAAGTTGATCGAAGCCACTCTAGACAATTCTTCTAATTTTAGTAGACATGCTGCCGTGTGTTTCAGAAGATTCCAGAAGCCAAGACAATTTACATGCCTCATCTATTTTTGATGGAGCCACAGAGCGAGATTGAGTTTTCCTGCTAACAGTCACTGCATGTGAAATATCCAATGTAATTATCAGGATGAAGATTATTTGTATTGACTAAAACACGGACAGAAAACTGTTATCCATGTCATTCATAACTGGACTTCGACAGCATTAACTGCGTCTGTAGGCTACAGCACAGCAAAGTAGGAGATGACAACAATAAACACCAAAAAAAAAAATACATAATCAACTTAGTTACTTATGGTAGAAGCACAAATATCAAGGGAAAAAAAATCACCAAATCAACAAAATCTGCAATTCTACGAAATCGGGAAGGCCAAACGCTCCACTTCTAAATTGCTCCCATTATGGTATGGCACCTCGCTGAGGACGGCATAAAACCTTGTTGAAGCTGTGCCTGGTTGAATTGTCCTTCCCAGCTTCCTTACGATCCTGACAACAAAAACAGGGACTTTAGTGAATCATAACATATGGTATGGGTATGGTATTAATCTGCAGATGCTCGGGCTCAAAATGAGACTAAACTTTTCGATGAATGACAGTTTTTGAGTCACACTGGAGGCCAACATGTGGCCTGCGACAGGCTGTAGGGCTTCTTGTTTTTAGCCCAGACAATTTCTGGAAAACCTGCAGCCCTTACAGGCCAGTTAAGAGGAGTGAGGAGTCAGCAGTGAGTGACGGTATAAAACAGTCGATAAAACAGATTTATCAACAAGTGTGAATCACAGTAAGCACGAGAGATGCTTGAGCATACAGTCATGAACATGCACACAAAATATGAAGCTGACTGGTCTGGCAGTTTGTGAGATTAGCTGCAGACAGACAGATACACACTCTTACTCATGCGCACACACGTCTAAATGCACGATCTTTTCTATGTTTACGCCCGGCAGAGATAACTAGGGGGCACTTGTAGAGCACAGACCTCCATCAGGGCCAATAGGCCAGTCTTCTATGATTTGCAAATCTTCAAGCACAACCACTATATATGTCTGGATGTACTTAAAAAAACTATTACATGTATGTCAAGATATGGTTGTGCCCCACTTCATCTCAACTGTGCATTAATTATAAAGGCCTGCTTCTGAATTGGAAATAATTATTTTTCTTTATATCTCTGGTGGACTTTATTGCAGACAATTCCCATTTTAATGTGGGTAAAAGTGTAATTAGTTTCATATTGTGTGTGTGTGTGTGTAATTATGTTACCATTGCCACACCTTAGTTTGAGGAAAAAAGCTTTGTTAGAATTGCACCAGTTCTCCCATGACACCACTGTCCCCAAGTGCTCCATAACAACTGCTTCCTGCACAAAGCTTGAGCAACTACATGTGCAGACTACCCCAGATGACTGCTGTTTTCCCGTGAATATGAATCATGGAGTCACTGATTTCTACAATTAGCTATGTTTTTTCATAACTGAACTTTCCTACCATCCATTGGATTTTAAGATGTACATCGTTTATCCACCCATCTTGCAGTGTCATCCGCCCCGTGATTTGGAAGAGCTTTAAAATGAATAGGTTGCTACAACAGTCCTCCAAGAGTGAAGGTGAAAATTGGGGCCAGGTTTTTTTTCTTCCTTATCCTTCTGGCAAACAAACCAAACCAAGAACATCACCTCTTTGGCAGAGATAAAAATGTAATACAGAACTACATCAGTGTCTAACAGTGAGACATGAATTTATTTTAAATCTGCATTATGTCATGTAATATACCAAAGCAAAAGCAGATTAGAATAAAGCTTCATATTGGTCCTGAAACCAAAGCTCAACACAGAGCTTGTGCTTTTCTTCTACTTGATTTAGTGGTTTCTCAAATTTGTTTAAAAGTAGAGGTTCACAATTTTAATATCTTTCCCAAATAATTTCCACGTTACAAATCACATTCTTTTTCTCTTACTGTTATATAATTATCACACTTAATTATTAGCATATTGCGTACTCAAGCCACCGTTTATGGTCATTTGTGTTTTTCTCATCATATACTAATCTGCAGAAAGACATGTAAACATGCATAACATCCAAGACCACACTACATTATGAGTTATGCAGACACATAAAACTGTGCAGAAACTTTCAACAGTGTATTTGCGTTTATCCCTCTTAGGTCTAGTCATCAGGTGTTTGGGTATTTTTGAAAACAGGGTGTTTACTCCTTCACTTTAAAGAAAAATCTAGATGGACACTGTTTTATAAAAAAAAAATCTCCATACAAATGAGACGCCAAAACACAACTGAAGCACTGTTAAGAGCACAAACTAACAGGCAGCAATATGACCCTAACCCATTAGCCATGTTGGCCTGTCACGCAAAGAAGAAGATGGTGGCCAATCAGAGGCCTGAAATCTCTGTAATGTCTGTAGTTAATTCCATCATCTCTGTTCCTTAAAAGAGTGAAAGAGCAACTGTACATTTATGCGTGAACATGCTGTCCTGTTAGCAAGATTAGGACCAGCTTTATTTTAGCCACGTCTGCCATTGCGCGAAATACTGCACAATTTGTGCCACCTCACAAAGGAGGTAACAGCACATACTCGTCGACATAAGCCAAAAACTTGGTTTTGCCTGTCTTCACATCAACACTGAAAACAGAGTGTGATAAACATCTTCACTCTGGAAGAAGTTTTACAGAAGGTCTGTTTTCAGTGAAACGAATAACACAGTTTGCGTGTGGACAAAAGGACAAAACTTAAAAAAAAAAAAAAAAATACCCATGTAAATGTGGACTAGGCCTTAATCACTCTTTTACAATATACCTCGTTGCGACAGTTCTTTCTCTTGAGTAATTACACGTGAAAGTCTCTTTTGATCGCCACTTGTGTATCTCACGTGGCTCATCTGCCACATGAATCTTATGAAAATCATCTGACAAGTTTTTAAAGGATTTCCCGAAAAGCTTAACATTTTGTGCACTTTTTTTTGCATCTCTTGATCAAAAGGTAAGGCATGATGAGAATATGTTCATAAACATTGCTGACAAAAACATACCAGATTTGAGGAGTTATATAACAGTTACACAATGCTCTGTTTCGCTGTAGCACATTCACCAGTAATATTACACAAGTGTGCATCTCATGTGCAGCTCATATTTTCCTGCAGTTTATCATATCATATTTTCCTTCTGAGGAGAACACGAACATGGGACAGTGAGCTACAAATTATGAAATAATACCTTATGTGTAGTGTAGCTCTGTTGCAACATCATTAAAATGATCCATGGCAGCTTGTTCAGGGGTGCAGCAGCTGAGGGGAGTTAACTGCAGCAGAGGGGAGTAGAAGTTTGCACAAAGACTGTTGGCTTAACGTCTCATGAAAAGGTGATGAAAAGAGGTCATAGAAGTGTGTTGGCTTACAAGGTGTGCTCATGCAGTGCATGGGTATTGAGGCACAGGGTCTTTTCAACTGACACAGTCAAATCAAATCAAATCAAACTTTATTTATATAGCACCTTTCATACAGTCATGCAGCCCAAAGTGCTTCACAGAGCAGGAGTAAAACAGCATAGAAAAATACCAAGTAAATAGCTAGACATTACAACAAGAAACGATCAAATATTTACAGCAAAAAACATTTAAAAGGACAAATAAATACAAAAAAAAGTAGAAAATGCCAAAGTCCAGACTTGAAAACAGAGGCAATAAATGACAAGGCAAGCTAAAAAGATGTCTTAAGGTTTCTTAAATGTCCTCTAGTTACTAATCTTTGTGATGTCCACGCTACCTGAGCATCACAAAGATTAGTAACTTATAACAATCTATTGATTTTGTTTTGGAATTATTATTCATTTACTGCCCCTTAAAAATGAAATTTAGCATTCTCTATTCAATCTCCAAATTGACTTTTGTTATAGTGATGCTTTTACTGTCATTCATTTTTGTTATTAGTGGTTTTAGTCATGTGTGTAGTAGGCTACAATAATAACCTGTATGACAGGATCTAATGTTTAAATTAGTATCTAATATATACACTGCATTCAGAAGTATTCAGACACTCATTTTTATCACATTTGTCATGTTGCAGCCCTGTGCTAAAATTGTGTATGTTTTCCCTCATCAATCTAGACTCAATTCATCGTAACAGACAGACATGACAAACAGACAACTGGATTTTATTATGTTTTGTAAATCTAATTAAAAGAAAAGAGTTGTGATGCTTGAACTGAAGCTCAGGTGCTCGACATTTCACTTGTTCTGCATCTCGATTAGAGTCCACCTGAGGTAAATTCAGTTGATTGCACATGATGTGGAAACGCCCACACCTGTCTTTATAAGGACTCACAGCTGACACTGCATATCAGAGCAGAGAGCAAGCCATGAGGTCGAAGTAACTTTTGGTCTTTGTAGACTGATGAAGGAAAAAACAAGTTTATCTACAATATTTTAACTTCAATACTTCATCAGTGATAGATGCATGTAAGCGTGAGAAGACAAAAGGAATTCTCTGCTTTGCCTGCATTCAGTTTATGTCAACATGTAGATGGGGATAACAGCATTAAAACAAGCCGTCTCGTTCCACATTTTTGGTCATTTGTGGTTCAACAACCATCTACAACTGTTTAGGCTGAGTTGTCTCACTTCATTTTCCTACTTCACTGGCAACTTTTTGCATTTGCTGACACCTTTTTGTTGGCCAGCCAGCTGACTCGAGGTTGTGACATTAAACAAACGAGCACCAACTGGAGTAAAACTCAACCAGTTTGAATCAATCAGTAACACACTTTTCTTTTTTTGAATAAACATTTTGCTAAGGATTTCTCCAGGCCTCTTGGCATTTGCCACAAATGACTATACAAGGCTTGATTTGTACTGAATTTTATACTAACTACTAACCCTGCAGCAATGAGGTAGATTTTTTTAAGCACTCATCTGCAGTGCTGAGTTTATCATTTGATCCAGAAACAGCCAGCTACACTGCTGGACCCAACACAACCCTGATTAAAGCCTGTTATAAGAAGCATCACAGCCTTAGTGTGTTATCTGAGCCATTGCAGGAATTTCATCTGCTCATCAAAGTATGCTCTCGGGGAGAAAGTTATATGAGAAAATTGAAACCACCCTTGTCTCTGTCTGTTAAATAAAAGATTACAGCCAGCAGCCAGTTAGCTTAGCTTAGGACAAAGACTGGAAACAGAGGTAAACAGCTAGCCTGACTCTGTCTGTGAGAAAGAGACTTCAAAAGCTCACTAATCAACACGTTATGTAATTTACTTCAGTCCGATGAAAACAAGACCATTTCAAGTCTGGTTGCCTGGCAACTGCTAAGAGCGAAGAAATTGTCAACCATATGGCAGCCCAACTCTCATTTGCCTTTCCCTTGTTTATGTAAAATATCATTACAAAACTTAAACGAGTTTATGAAATCAGCTTGTATCTTGAAAAAATATATATATTTTCATGTAATAATGGTGGTAACAATCATGCAACAGCTCATGGCTGTGATTAATTTACGTCATGAGTCTGAAAAAAGCCAGCAGGGGTCAAACTGGATGAGCTTTAGTGTCTCTGCACCTGTCATGAGTCTAAGACCAGAGAATTACTTTTCAACCACATATTTACTCAGACAACCAGCTGTGTCTTGAACATATACTTGCCTATGTACTTACTGTGTTACTTGAGGATTCCAATAGAGGGCACGCCAGAACTCAGATGCATAGAAACTCTGAATTTGCATGATGTAACCTCTTTAAGGTCCAGTGAAATTCACCTAAATGCACCTAAAACACCTAGCTAAGGCATACCCGAAGTAAAATGAAAGCTGGTTTTGTTCCATTTTTTGTATATGTACATACATGGTGTCATTTGAAAGGTAATATTTAAGTTTTATCCCCGACAGTCAGAATCACTGTAAGCCCTTCTGTCATTGAGGTTTATAAGTTTAAACACACTTAAATAAAAAGTTTCTTATTAATCTTCACCTGAGTATTTTCTTAAAAAAAAAGATGCTGCAGATGACTAGAACTGGGAGGTATTAGCTGGAGAGCACAACATGGCTGTATCATGAAGCCTCACATAGTCTACATTTAAAGTAGAAAACAATATCACAGAAAATAAACATTTTGCACATTTTAGCAAGGTTTCATCCAAGTGCTTTTCAAAAAAAGAGGGTAAAACTAATCAATGTAGACAGAAATGTCTATTCAGGAGCTTACTGTATATAAAAACAAAAGCCATTTATAGAAGCCATAAACATAGAAGTCATTTGTTTATCATTTCTGTATACTCATAACAGTCCATTGTGCCTGTAAGGAGTTTCATTGTCTACAAGACCCATAAGCCTTAGGTTAAGTGGGGGAATCACTGGCTCTTTAAATATATAAATATATAAATATAAATATAATACAGGAAGTCTCAGTGATGTGCCTTCCTTTAGCTCAGGCCTCCGTTAGCTATCAAGGCCATAGTAACAACTCTGGAAGCTCCTGTTTGCTTAAGTAAGGTGTCAATGAAAAGGCCAGGGGTTTGCCTCCATTTTGGCATCTGGCTGGTCGGTTTCTTTACATGTAGAGCGGAGAAATTAAAGATAGTATGTGGAGGGATATGGACTTTTGAAATAATCCAATAGCAGTTCATGGCTATCTCTGGATGTAATAATGTGTTTGGACTAAATATTTTGCTGGATTTAGATCATCTGGACCACTGGCAGTGTGTGAGAAATGAAGTGATGGCTGTGTCAGCAGAATATCTGTCTGGATAATATCAATCTGTGGATGATAATAACGCTTGATAATTTTCATGTTTATTTTTTGTTTGACAGAAGTGTTTATTGAGTCTGCTGTGGTGGTTGTACCGCAAAATGGTCAGAGAGGAGCATAGCTTTCGAATGAAAGGTCCGGTGAGTAAACCACTTAAACAACAACAAATGTGAAAGTTGTTTTACGTATTATAATTATCAAAAAACACTTTAGGAGATTTCATGTGGTGATACTCAAAAAGTTACTATTAATCCTGAGATAACATCAGAAATAGCAACAGTGGCACAATCATGGATGGTGTGTTAATGTCCCCTGAATCAAGCACGATGTAACGGTAGCGAGTGTGTATGTTACCCCGCCCCTACTGTTCATGCCTGTATTTTGTCTTGCACACACGAAGAGTTAATTTCTGAAGACGTGCATAATCAATGCTCCAAATGGATGCAGAATACCTGAGGCAACCATCATGTGCCATAGAGAGGACACGTCTAAAGTAGAATAAGTGGTATTTATCCTTCACTCTTTGTCTATATTCACATCTTCTAATAAAATGTGTTGAGGACTATTTAAATATCATATGTCATACAAAAGATGAATATTTGCTAAATACTACATTAGGAGTCTCAGGCTTCACTTGTCACAACAGACAAAGCCAAAGTGTTTTGAGTAATACCAACACCACATGTCTCAATCCTCTCTTCAGGAGCATAAGTGTTGAAATCAATGACTCCCCCATGAAGATACTGCTGGGTCGACAGAATGGCCCTATTGTTTCACTCTTGTCACGAGCAATAGAAGAAATACAACCGTTGGGTGAAACTCACAAAGACACATTCAATCCAGAGTCATGGATGTGATTTAAATCATGTCATCTTGTTCCAGAAGCTCCGGTTGGCCAAATATGAACTCACAGTCCTCCACAGATTTATGCAACAATAAAGGAGTACAACAATTTAACATAAAAAGAATGGAAATCAGACTGTGAATGTTAATCTTTTTCTTGTTAGTCCATGGCAGTCTCAGATTCTCAGATTCTAATATATGATTCTGATATCAGATTTAATATCAGGCACAAGCCACAGTTGAGGGGGCTGGTTCTCCCAGGTTTTCTGGGTTACAGTATAAGGTGTCAGCCCATTCCAGCAGGTGGGACCTTGTCTGCTCTGATCAACAGCTACACGTATCTCCTGTTGTGTAGCTTCAGGCTTTTGTCAGTGTTTTGCACCTCCCCTGCTCCACACGCAGTCCGTCTAGAGACTCTCAGGTTGCCCAGACAAGGTAATGAACACTGGCAGGGCACTCAGTGACTGTCCAGCCATTCCAGAGTTTGGCTGTCGTATTTTTTTCCATTTATCTTGCCAGATGTGTGTCTTTGCTTCTCAACCTCTATGAGGGTGCTGCATAACTATGCATGGGGTGCCTGGTGTCAAGCTCTTGCGTTCTTTTCTTGTCAATAACAAATCACCTGATGGGGGGGTTATGCCAGCTGGGGCATATACCGCTCTTCCACCAAAATTGGTGTGTATACACACCTGTTTTGTTTTTTTTAAGCACAGGAAAACCCACAAAAATAGGTGATAGAAAGAGTCATTGTCCCATTGCCAGTAGACTAGAGGTGTGTACACAATGTGTATGGTTTGTGAACACGAGTATGCCTGTTTTTTGTTTTTTTTACTGGTTCAGTTTCACTGACAGGCCTGAAAAACAGGTTAGTAAACGGTAGAAAGTAGCATGGATGAGAGTGAAAATGGTGTAGCTGTTATCACTTACCTCTTTAGTCTATCTTTTAACTTCAGTGCGGGCTAATTTGGAACAATGTTTAAACCTTGCTTGGGTGGAGCTGGAGGGTATTCTGTGGTGGTGCATCATTGCATCTCGCCAGTAGAGGGGCTAAAATTAGCATGTTCACTTGGGTGCTGTATTTCCACCACTGCCAATTGGAGCGGGAGCTTAAATTCTCGTGACTACTGCAGAGTCACTTGACCTAGGTGTGAATGCCCATTGTAACCTTTCCCATTACATACAGAAGCCAAATGTTAGTGGGTGTTAGGTGGGTTTTTTGTGCAGTGGGAGAGGGGCTATAGATGCACATTAGTAAGTAATGATCGTGACTAAGGTGTTAACAGAAGGCAGAATATGTCCTTGTATTAGAACATTTTTGCACAGTTGTGCCCATATTTGTTTAAAAATTAAACCAAAATTGGCTGCTCTGTGCGACACAAATTGTTTTTTGTCCTCTGTTAAGTTTTGTAGTAATAAAAACACAAGCTTTTATTTTGTAATGCCATTATATCAGAGGGGACTATTACCTCAGCCAAGGAGGTTATGTTTTTCGGTTTGGTGTGCTTGATTGTCTGTTTGTCGGCAGGATTATGGAAAAACTACTGGCCCGATTTCCATGACTTTCGGTGGAAGGGTGGAGCATGGGCCAGGATAGAATACACTAAATTTTGGAGCAGATTTGAATCACAGGGCGGACACATAAACTATTTTTCACTTTCATTAACACTGCAAATTAGGGTATTTGGCTTTGGCAGAGGTCTGCACTCTCCAGGTGCCCTTCTAGTTCCTGTATGTTTTGGACCCTGGATTTGTGTGGCCTTGATTCCATGTCCTCATACAAAATGAATGAATCTAATTGAATTTTTGAACAGTTTCTGATGAATACAGAAATATTATCAAGATTTGTAGTGATCTTGTGGCATGTATTTAGGGATAAGTAGTTCCTGTACCACCACTGCTTCCCGCGATGAAGACACACTTTGGACAAATTTTACTACACTGAAATTAAGTATACTGTATCCCCTCCCAGGATCTGACCCAAAGGCTTAGCACACTCTTCCCTTCCAAACTCAGTGCCAGACAGCTCTGTTGTGTGTCCTCCAATTTGAAATTAAAACCAGCTGACCACAGCTATGGATCTGAAATTTATAGGGATTGAGGGTAGTCTCTGCAGAGACCAGAGCAAAGTGCCATCCAGGAATCACTTCATGATCGATGTACTGTGACGGAGAAACATTTCCAAACCACACTTAATGTGCCACTTCCACTGATCTCAGGCAATATGTTTGGATTTTAAAGAAAAAAGATAGATGTGCATTTGTAGTGCTTGCAGATGACATCTACAATCACTGGCCACTTTTTTAGGTACACCTTGCTAGTACCAGGTTGGACAACCTTTTGCCTTCAGAACTGCCTCTGTTCTTCATGGAATAAGTCCCTGTTATACTGCCTGTTCAAGGCAGGAATTTCATGCAATCATTGCTCCTCGCTGTTCTTTATAAAAGGTATAATCCCAAAATGGGGGGACAGAGTTGTCTCACCTTTTAAGCTGGTAGTAAAGGTAGTAACAGGACTGAATCAACATCTGTGTAAAAGGGACAGCTGTTGTTGCATCTAAATGTGTTCCCTCATCAATATGTCTGTCCCCCCGTTGATGCATGGTTCCCCCTCAGTGGTTAGGGTTAGGGCTAAGGGTTTGGGAAGACTTAGCTAGGGGCAAACACACATCAACTGGGAAAAAGTCTTCAACATAACACCAGCATAACAGGACCATGGACAGGATGGGTGTGACATTTTGGCAACATGTTATGTGTATGACCCACCGTCCTGAGACTTAAATAGAAAGCAGCAGTTAGCAGCTAACTCAAAGAAGAAGAACGTCAGCTGACAATGTCCGCAAATTTCCGAGACAGTGAGGTCTGGGTGCTCTTTACCCTCGGAGCAGAGGACAGGATCAGCTGCCTTCTAACAGGGATGGTAAATGATTGTTGTTGCCGTGTTAATGCCATTGTTTTTTTTTAGAAACCACTGCCGACATGTATGTTTTATATCACACCAGAGCTGTGGTGTTACACATCCCAGTTGTTTGGCTCTGTGTAAAAATGCAGAGGCGGCTTAAAGAAGGGACTTGGAAGTTGTCTTATAGCGCAGTCTCTGTATACAAGGGGCTATACATTTAACAAGGTGCTGGAACCTTTCCTCAGAGATTATGGTCTATATTGACATATAGCCTCATGCAGTGGCTGTAGATCTGTGAGCTGCATGTCCATGATGCTACTTTCCCATTTCCTCACATTCCAAGGGTGCTGTATTGGATTGAGAAATGCTGACTGTGGTGGTTATTTGACTACAGTGAACTCAATTTCACGTTCACGAAACAAGTTGAGATGATTTGAGCTTTGTGACTTAGCGTGTTATCCTGAGGATGGTGAACTATGATCATAAGGGAATGGACACAGTCAGCTACAATACTCGGGTAGGCCGTGGCTTTTAAACAATGCTCAGTCAGTACTATGGAGAAATGGAGAAAAAATCCCCCACACCATTACACCAAAACCACCAGCCTAAACCACTGATACAAGGTGGGATAGATCAGTGGTTCCCAATTGGTGGGTCGTGGTCCAACTGACTTGCAAATGTGTCAGGTTTGCAAAAAACACACTTTATTTGAAGACAGTAAATTTCTGGGACTGAATTTTTACTTGACAGAGACGGCAAACTGGCTCGACAACACGGCTAAAGACACACAAGTGTGACACTGGGCATGTGAAACTGTGTGGACCATGAGCTAATGCCCAAGGAAAAATCTGGACCCCGTGGCTAGACCAGTTGGGAGCCACTGGGATAGAGTCATGCTTTCACATTTTTTACTCCACATTCTGACCCCACCATCTGAATGTCGCAGCAGAGTTCGATACTCATCAGACGAGGCAATGTTTTTCAATCTGCAATTGTCCAGTTTTGGTGCAGCTATGCAAATTGTAGCCTCGGTTTCCTGTTTTTGCCGTAGCCCATCTTCTTCAAGGTTTGATGTGTTGTGTGATGTAATCACAGATGGTCTTCTGCTTACCTTAGTTGTAATGAGTGGGTTCTGAGTTACTGTTGCCTTTCTATCAGCTCTGACTCAAACTCTTCTGACCTCTGCCGTCAACAAGATATTTTCACCCAGAGAACTGCTCACTGCATATTTTCTCTTTTTCAGACCATCCTCTGTAAACCCTAGAGATGGTTTTGCGTGAAAAGCCCTTTAGATCAGAAGTTTCTGAAATACTCAAACCAGCCCGTCTGGCACCAACAACCATGCCACATTCAAAGTCACTTTAAACATCTTTTTCCCACACTCTGATGCTTTGTTTGAACTTCAGCAGATTGTCTTCACCATGTGTGCATGGTAAAATGCACTGGGTTGCTGCCACATGATTTGCTGATTAGACATTTGGGTTAATAAGCAGTTAAACAGGTATTCCTAATATAGTGGCAAATTAGTTTTTAGTCTTTAGTATTTTTCTAAAATGAGAACAGAAACTATCATCATAATTATTACACGCCCACAGACATTTTATGTCTACATAATGCACATTATTTATATGTTAGACAATATCTTTTCCATTACCTCTTATGAAAACACAGTCTATATTTGTCATAATATTGAAATATGTTTTCTCAAATCATATTTCACTGCTACAAATGAGGATCTCAAAATAAAACAAAAGACAGTGAGAAGGAGAAAATGAAGACACATAACAACAAAATATCGTAAGCACTGCAGGTGCTGCCAGGTTTTTAGCCATGTGATCCAACAGATTTTGGAGAATGGATCATGAGCTCTGGCTGGGAGAATTTCACAATTTCACATAGCTTAAGAATGACTATGATTTCCAACACTCAACAGACAGCAACACGTGCAAAAACCCAACCAAAGCAGAGCACAATTCGCTGTGCAGATCAGTGGATCCAGTTGTGCTTCTGGCCAGTAGTTCCTCCGTAGAGAGAGCAATTAGTGTGATGTGTGTGTCTGTGGAGAGAATGATGTCACGCCTTACAGATGCCCTTTAAG
>JAPZEB010000006.1:17521024-17532536 GCA_029783705.1 Chaetodon striatus
TCAAGGGCATCTATTGGCAGAAATCGTATAATACATAACTATTTTTTCATTAGTCTATAATCACCTGAAACTAAGAACTGTTGTGTTTTCGTCACCTTAGAATGAGCTGTTAATATCTACATACGGCGCAGGTCCTCGTCCACTACACCTGCAGGTACAATGCTCAGCCTTGCAGCCTATTTTTCCCAGTAACTACTCGTAGTATTGCAACGATAAAATCCTCTGTGGCCCAAAAAGCCACCATTATGAACAAGACACCTGTAAAACTGTTGACAGGACACCTCGAACTGCACACAAGGTCAATTATGACTCTTTCTAATTATCCAAGGAGGTTGTATATTTGTTAAACTTTCCTCGAGCTGAAAAACCGCATCAAAATCCACCACACAATGTGAAGCCTATAAGCCGAGCACAAACTCGTGGGCAGGGCCAGCAGGAGAAACACCAGTGCCACATGATGCGGAAGTAAACCTGAAAGCTAGAAACTTCTTTTTCGTATGCACCAGGCAAGCAACTCCACTGGAATGTATAGGTGCCATCTTTGAATCCGGTATCTAGGTATTATTATAAACCTATTCTTTCACGGAGTCCGTCGTGTTGTTTCTACAGTAGCTCTAAACAGAGAATCAAACACTGGCATATGTGTTTTTGCATTTTCGCATTGGCCTTCGTAATTCTCCCACACACAAGATTCAGTTCTGTAACGTCACCGTCAGTTGCCACTAAATCCTACACACTGGACTTTTGAATTGCATTAATGTCCAGAACAATACAGAATCACCCTCAAAATTCTGCTAATATTCTATTGAGAAGATTTCTAGCTGTGCCCAGAATTCAATCCAGTTCTGGTGACGGTGTCTTCAGTTACTATGGTCCAATTACAAGCTGCCTGCTGACAGTCCAGCACAACTGTTTCCACAGTTTAAACTTTCTTATTCTCCAATGCATATGGTTAATTATTGTGTGGATGTGGGCGTATGTGTGTGTGTGCACTCATTTGATCGCACTTGTTTTCTTTTTTTTGATAGCGTAGGGCGTTGTATTTGATTATATGTTTGTGTTCTCTGTTTTATTACGTTGATAAAACCTGATTATACTGTATTCTTATGTATGTTTATGCTACTCATATTTTCTATGTTGTTTTTTCGTGTAAAGCACTTCCAGTGTAATAAATGTGTAATAAAAATGTGCTATACAAATAAAATTAGGGTTCTTTGTTCAATCCCTAGGTCTGAGTTTGCAGTGTGGGTTTACTCTGGGTACTCCGGCTTCCTCCCACAGTCTAAAGACATGAAGGCTAGGTTAACTGGTGACTCTAAATTGGCTGTAGGTGTGAATGTAAGCATGAATGGTTGTCTGTCTCTATGTGTCAGTCCTGCGATAGTCTGGCGACCTGTCCAGGGTGTACCCCGCCTCTCGCCCAATGTCAGCTGGGAGGCTCCAGCCCCCCCACGACCCTATGATAAGTGGTTATGAAAAATGAATGAAAGAATGAAATAAAATTGCCATTGCCATAACGCACAAAATTCACAGAGACAAGATATTTAGAAATAATTAGCATTTTCTCCATTTTACATTTTAATAGTTTCTTTGTTTCATTTTTACCTTTCTAACTCTAAATATTTACTCATGATAAAAGCAGGTTTTGGCTATTTTGTTATGAAGCGTTCAGTAATGTGATGTAACACATCGTAAATTTTTAGCTTTTAAACTCCTGCACCATATACTTTGTAATGTGACCTCATCCAGGGAATTTTTTTATCTGAAAATCTGCTTTTGAAAGTTTTGGACCAGGGAAATCATGGCATGTCTTCACTTGGGTCGAGGTTGATTTTGTTAACTGCCGCACAGCTGCAGTCCTCATCTCATCGCTGGAGAGAAAAAACAGACAGAGATGGAAAAGTCTCCTCTCCCACAGTCTCCAGGTCTCAAGTCCATCAAGGTGAGAGAGGCGTGATGGGGAGACTGAAGAGTGGAGGGAAATAAGAGAAGATGTAGGTGCAGTATATTTAAAATTCTGCCAGCCGCGTGTCAACATGTGCAAAGAGTTTGCTTCTGCTACTCCCACTGGACTGGCAAGCTGGTCTGTGCCACACAGACGCACAAACACACACCCTACTATATTACATGATCCACTGGCACATCCTAATGTTTCATTTATGTCATCTCCCTTTATCCACAGTGTGTGTTTGTGTGTGTGTTTGTTTCACTTAAAGCTCATCCTGGACTGGAAAAAACGTGACCACAGCTCATGGCAGAGAAAACTAATGACTGCATCTGGATAAAGTCCCTCTGTCCTCTCGTAAACAAAACAACATGGCCCTTATTGTAAAGGGCTTTTTTATGGTGAGTGATCTATCACGCCTCAACACTTTTTGGATTTGAAAGCCTCCAATAGCTTAGGCTAAAGAGCCTGCCACATGTCAAGAATTTGGAAAGTCATTTGATGCTTTTTCCCCTGCAGGATTGCACTCATTACTAATCTATGAAATTATAAACAATTTAGCCCTTTTTCTTTTATAAAGATTTTATTCACAGGTGTTGTGACTCATCAGAGGCAAATGTTGGCGGGTACAGAAGTATAACAGGCCACCTCTCAACTTCTCCAGTTCCCAGTCCAGTGGAATGACTGCAGGAGCAGTAATTAGATGGATACATAGAGTAGGTAAGGTTACACAAGGTTACAGTATTACATGGAATTGGGATTACTTGATCAGATCACAAGAACTGGTAAGTATGATCAGCCCCAAATATATTTAGTCATTAGATTATAGTTACATAGTCAAAGATAACTTGGGTACATTTTTATTATGTTTTTAAAAGATAGCAATTTAATGAAAAGTGCATCTAGCAAACAGGGTTCCTTCGACGAGCGCTCTACTTTGTGGCAGACCTGGAGGAAAAAAGATCAGTGTTAAGTCACAGTGAAGATTCAAGCAGCGGCAGGCCCTCCAAAACAGCCATCCATTCACTGTAATATCTCCGTCACTTTGACTTCAAAAATGTGCAGCACAGTAAGGTCTCTGTCCAATGCTATTTGTGTTAGTCAAAACTAAGGTTGTTGTCATCTGCGAAGAACTTAATTTCAGATCTGAAGAAACACTCAGAGTTAAGTTTTCTTCTCAGTTAGCCTCGCATAGCTGATACGTGTTCGTGTGTGTTTTTAGATGTATTAGGTGAAAAAATATTTTTGGAACTCAAATTTTTGTGGCTGTCCTTATTTTCAGTATTTGATTTCAAAGTAATCCATAACTAATCCAAGAGTATTAAGATTAGATTTGGCTACATTTTTTGTAATCCAATAGATTATATTACTAATTACAAAAATTGCCACACATTTTTTATTCAGTAACTGACTATATTTTAAAGTTATCTAACCAAACCTTACATATACAAATGAAGAGTAAGAGAAACATAAAAGTGAACGAAAGCCAGCTAACAAACTCCATATTTTGCTGTCACCTCTTAACATCTGACGGTCTGTTGGTTGATTCAATAATTATGAGATGCAAACAACTGCTGTGTTTAAGTGATTTACTCATAAGACATATCATTAGAAAGCTACACTCCTTGCTGTTTGAATTATCTGGACCATTTCAAGATACAACCATCACAGCAGGTATAATAAACGCTTCTGTCAGACCACTAACAAACAAACAGTAATAACTTACCGATGAAGTCTTATCATAATCCACTGATCGACAATATTCTAACAAAACTGTCCTGATACATTCACAAAGATCCAAATGGTCTAAATCCAGTGAAATATTTAGTCAAAACACAGTATTACATCCATAAATATCAGCAGACTGCTGTCACATACTGTCCATAAAATCTCCAGTTTGCATGTAAATATTGCTGATAGCAAGAAATTGCAGCTAAATGCTGTCCTTTTGATAGACACCTCACTTGAGCCAATAGAAGCTTCCACAGCCTAAATTAGCCAACAAGAGCCTGTGTTGAAAGTTAGGGCCTGCATTTCTTTTCGGTATATAGAGCCAGGCATTTGGTCTGATGACTGACACTTCTTATTGCCAGAAAAATAAAGCATAAAATGGTTATTTTCTTGGATATTGTTATCTACTTGCCCCCTTGTGTTTTCCAGTTAATAAGTCCCAGTTACAGCCATCTGCAGCATCTGTTTTCAAGAAAATATTCCCGCAGATGAAAAAAAAACCTTCTATTTCTCTGTGTTGAAACTTCTATTACTCATTGACAGTAACACTTACCGTGATTCTGACTATTAGGGTAAACATATCGGTGTTAACTTTCAAAAAAGACCATGCATTTACATGTACTAAAAATGGAACAAGAACAGTCTCAGTTTACTTTCGGTATGCCTTGAATAGGCATTAAGATCGAGGCAAGGCCAAAATCCCAAGCACTATTTTTGTTTTGTGCATAGCTGTCCAAAAAAAGGCAAGACCTATTATTTTAAAGCAAGAGAAAAATGACCCACAAGGGGCCTTTGTGATATTCAAATTAATCATCTTCACTGTCAAGCACTCTTACAACATCCACAGAGGCAAAGACGGAGACTGCTACAAACACGGTGACTACACACAAGAGTTTTGAAATAATGGCCGCAGACAGTATTTGGTTTTAAATAACACATTGAAATCTTACTTGATTAAGCGCCACACACACTTATTGTACTCTCAATCTACACATGTGCATACAAACTAATATAGACAATGCAAGTTCTCCTGAGGTCTTGACTCTGGATGCACTTATGAAAACCAAGAGTCGTTTACATTGTAATCAAAATAATGTTTACATAAATGTCTAAGACAGTAAGTCATCTGAATGGGCCATTTGCCACCTCTACCTTGCCTCAATGTACCTTGGATGAGCTAAATAATTGATTGCAGGTCTCAATTTGGAGAAAAGCTTATTTGAAATCCTCAAATTCTGTAGGTTTTTCCACACGACTGCAATGCAGGAATTAGGTGAAAGGTTTGTAGCTATTCAACTGTCATTTTTAATTTATCAGGACAGCAGCATCTGCATGAAAACAAGCTCCCATACATTGCTGCTTTTGTTAGTGTCTTAATTTGTTCGGTTTTCCCCTTTGGTATCCTTTGCTGTCATTAATAAGGGTGTTAAAGGTAGTTAAAATCAAAAGAGAAAATACATTTAAGTGGCTGCATTACACAGCACTTCTATCCACGTATTCACACACACACTGATGGCAGCGAGCTACCATGCAATGTTCCAGTCTGACCATTAGGAGCAATTCAGGGTTCAGTCCCTTGTCCAAGGACACTTTGATATATGGAGCTGGGGATTGTACCTCCAACCTTGTGATTAATAGACGACCTGCTCCGCCTCCCAAACCACTGTTGCCCCAAGAAGATGTACACCTGACAGCCTGCCAAATATTCCCCTCCGTGGGAGATATAGTTTCACAGAGCTCCTTGAGTCATAATCCCCATTGTCATCATCATTATCAATATACCTCACATGTAATACTGCCTTCATAATAAACATGCCCGCCCGCAGTAACTGGCAGATTTATTTGACTCAGATTATTGTAAAAAATATGAAGCTTAACAACTATCACATGGTACAAATCCAGGGTAGAGGGCTTATCTACATTTCTGAATGCAGACACTGTTTCTTGGGAATACTGCCATGCACTTAAATCTCACATACACTTTTTTTGTGTGTTATGGTTTTCTTCAATACGATGTCCAACTCTCCAGCTGTTCAGCATTATATCTCCTATTCAGTCCAAGTTCCAACCAAGCACAGTCTCCACTGGTGAGGACATAAAGAATGAATTATTGTGAGGATGCATGTCCGTTCAACACCACAGCCTGGACGGAAACCAGTCTGAGTAAAAAGCAGCAGAGATGGTGTTTAGCAGCCAGTGTGAAAGTGACTTTTTCATTTACTCTTCTTCTTTATTTGTACACATAAATAGCCAGACACCCATCGGCTTGATTAGAAGATTTTTTCGAATCTCTGTCCAACAAGTGGTGTTGCTGTGATCAACTCTGATTAAAACCAGTAATGACTCATTGCTGGTCAATTACTCACTTAATAAACCAAGTTCTGGGATCTGAGTCAACGGAGAAACGTGCAATATTAAGGAAGTCCAAATCATTTCAATTTGACGAATATATTACAAACGACACATTGGCAGCCTGAGCAACATGATTCAAACTAACTGTGACCACATGAAATCTGTTTTGTGCACACAGAAGAAAGGCTCTTACAAGCTCACATTTTGAAACGTGACTGACCCCAAGCAAGCCCTGTCATGTATGTGGACTTTGAGCTGTTCAAAGGAAGGATGACTGTGTGAGTGAATGTGTGTGTGTGTGTGCAGCAGGTGAGGACTGGTCCTAACTGAGCCCCACCCAGAACCTCTCTGCCCTCATAAAGAAGTACTTATATGGGTTAGATGTTCATGTTGAAAGAACACTTTTCAAGACAGACAGCCAAAACACACACACACACAAAAACAGTTCACTGATGCTTAAATCAATAATGGCTTCAATAATTTTATGTAACTTTCTGTAAAACCTGCATGATTAAACAGCAAAAGTACAGCAGGTAACAGTGGTGAAAAGTGTGTCCTGATTTTTTTTTATCCTCTAAACCTGTAAACTTGATTCATTCTTTGCTCTCTGGATATTTTCTACACGCCTATATGAAAAAAATGTAGAAAATGTCCTTATAAACTGCTCTACGTTTAGGAGAGGAAATATAAAATTCTTATAAATCTACTGAATCCAGCTGTCTCTGACTGTATGTGGCTGCTGCTGGACTGCTCCACCGTGGCATTCAGCCTAATGAATCTGCTATCCTGCTCTTCCCCCTACTGTACAATTAGGGGACTTCAGCCTACCAATGTATGCATCATATACGCTCAGGGCTGAAGTTTTGAGTAAATTGTTTTAAGGCGAAAGGCCCTAGGTGAAAACACCAATTTTGAGATTTGGGGCTATTTTGCTTCCATAACATGCTTTCTTTCAGACTAGTGGAAAGGAAACATCCCAAATACACAATTAGGTGTTTATTTGAGTTCTGGAAATGTATGCAAAAAGCACATACCTCATTATATATGCATCATTTGCATGTTTAAAATTTTTTTTAAAAAGGTCTTACTGTAAATAATAAACTGGGGAAGTTTCATGGTGATATCTATTAGTTTAATTTTTTTACCTTGTATACTTGTAGTATCTTATTTTTTGTCTAAAAATGTATGGAATTTTACAACACATATCTGTAAAGGCCATTTTCTCATTTATTTTTTTTTTCATACCCTGAGGTCATCCCACTTTAGTGGCACTTAAATACATCGACCTTTCCAGTTTTATTCCTATGTATGGTTTTACAGAGGGGTTTATAGCCTGTATTAATCATAGCCTGACTGATACGTCATTTTATTCCTAGAAACATGGCAGAAATTAATTTTTTGAAGGGTAACTGTTGACAGTGTTTTCTGATTTATGACAGAGTGGCACAGAGAGATATCCAAAATCCCCTTTTGACTCTAATATATCAACAAAATTAAGCAAAGAACCTGGCTTTATCCAGTATTCAAATTTTTGTTCTGGAAATGTATGTAAATCTGCAGTAATTAAGTTAAACCTAAATTTTTTAAAAACCTTTACTAAAAAAAATAATTGTCCTGTTGTAAGTAATTAGTTGGGGAAGTTTTATGGTGATATCTGTTGAACATTTTACCCTACTCACCTTGGGTGTCTCACCCTTAAGTCAGGTGTTTTCAATTTAGTTTAAATATGCCAAAACTTGGGACATCCTCTGACATTTAGCATAATATCGTTCTGACCTTGTGCAACAAACTCAAGTGGACATATTGGACACATTTTGAATAACAAAACTATTCTTTGCCTTGACTGAATAAATGGTAACACATTGTAACAATGAAAATTACTGCTCTCACCTTGGTTGTATTCCACCTTCCCTTCTACACTTCTTTCTTTAATTAGTTTCTACATAATTTATTTTATTCATTGACCTTGTTCAGATAGTTCCCTTTGAGCCAACTTTATCAATATAACGTAGGCATAGCATACTGCGATATGAGTGACGGCCTGGATGTCAACAGTGTTGGATAAACAAAACTTGCAAAGGCTGTTTTTATTTTTACATTTTAGAGCTGAGTAAGGTGCAGAATCAGTTTCATTTAGTTACACATCCTGCAATTGTTTGTAATATTATATAATTGTTTATGCAGTTGTCACAAGCTGATTGATCTTAGGTGGTTATAGCCCTACAGTTGACTTGGTTAACGTAATACAGGGTCACCAGTCCAATTAGCCTGTAATTATTTGCACATTGATCCTTATTTATATTCTGACAGCCAGGCTATAAACTCAAAGAATTACATTTGGCGGTTTGTTTATGGTCAGGGGTGAATCCTGGTAGTATGTTAAATATACAAACAAAAGAGCATTTAAACAAACCCAAGGGGGAAACAACATTAATACCACTGGAGGTGCCTTGCTTTCAAAAATTGAAAGTATCGATGAAAGCTGTTGATGCAGTATTGAAGGTACGGAGCAAAGGTGTGGCTGTAACAAAACATGCATTGCATTATGAATGCATTCAAATAGGCTGGTATTCATGTGCATTGCCCTTCCTCAGGCAAGCTCCCTGGTGTTCTGAATTTCCATAGCTTTCATCGTATGTTAAGGTCAAACATGAAAAGATTATTCTGCTATGGCCCCGGGCAATAAATAAACTGCAGGGCCCCCGTTAAACCCCTTTCCCCCCTGCCCTCTGTGCAACGTCTATAGGCCTATTTTATCTATGCTAGAAAAGTCATAGCACCAGTCCCCAGATTTGTTGTGTGGCAATATTATTAAAAACAATTATTTTAGGATTATGCAACATATAAGTTGTTGAGTGACGAAGGCTTTGGGACTGTTTTGACATACAGACCCTCTTTTAAATTGGGCAGTAAAGCAGGACTTATTCCTCTCATGTCAGCTGATATTGTGCAGTAGTGGTCCAGATTCCCAAATGAGCTTTAAATTTAATTAGCAAAAACTGGTTGACCTACAGTCAGTTTGAGGCTTTTTTACTGTTTATTTACTTCCATGTTTGTCTTTTATTTAACAAACTGAACATCAAATGATTTAATTTATGATTCATAATTTAAAACCAGGACATACTATAGAAAATGTGCAAAAAGCTCTGTGAGAAAAAGGCCAGCATATGTTTTTCCCGGAGAGATAATGAGCACAAAGTTGTCTCCATTTCTCAGATGTGCATTAAGCGCCAGTTGTGAAGTAGGCGCCTAGTGTGGCTCCGCCCACTGCTGCCCAAACCGGAAGTTTAGCTGTTGTTGTCACACTGGAAGAAAATGGCTGCTGCTCCGACTTTTTTTCAATGAAGACACTGATATTTCAATTTCATTTCGTTTTCTTGCATTGGAGCTACAGTCGACCGCTATGCAACCTAGAAGGCAAGTCCATCCTGCTCGTTGAGATTGACGTCGCTGTGTCGGTTTGTGTCTCAGACGACGTAACATCATTAGCGTAGCTGGTAACTTACAGCTTGCCCACTAGGAACGGGCTAGCATGCTAACGTTAGCCATGTTAGCCTCAACGGTCAGGCATCAACGAGCTTGTTGCTATTCAGCCACTCTGTTGACTGGGCTCACAGTCGTGAGAGTTTACTAATCTGAGCTATGCTGTTTTATCGACTCTGAGACATACTGGGCGTTTATTTACTTTGCTGGAGCATTTAAAGTACGCAAAGGATGAAACAACTAAGATGAAACAGTTTCGCACGTCTGTCTTCTTAGCTGTTTGTGTGTGGCATCTGACTGAGTGCCAGCCAGGCTATTTGGCATCTGTACTGTTTTAATAACCCGCCAGCCACACTGAGTCTATCTGTGTTATTATTGCTGTTATCTGCGTTTGTTTGACCGTGCTGCGTGCAATACGTCTTCTGTGTTGCTGTGCAGGGTGTGAATGGTCACTTTAGGAAGGTGACAGTGTGGGGTAGAAAGGACAGCATCGTCTACCGTCACTCGCCTTGCAGCTGGCGGTGGACCACAATGGTAAGTTTCATCTCTTTCAGGTCACTTATATCTATATGTTCAGGTGACATCAGCTGTGATGTTTTAGTCTAGAGAATGCATCCAACCAGAAACCTTCACCAGGACTTGCACAGCTTGTTCTACCTATTTAGGAATTTCAACTGTGACTAATCTGTGTCATTTTGCTCCTATTTCCTAAAGCAACAAGTTTTGGAATATGCATTGGATCGAGCCGAGGTAAAAAATAACATTATTTGATTCTTGTGTGTTTGCATATTTGTAGAAAGACAGAAGAAGAGTGCACAAATCCCTGTGCTCCCATTGCATGCACTATAAACTATCCACATTAGTCACACACCATCTGTCCTTTTATTGATTAATGCAGTGTATTATCTCTTTTTCAGTACGTTGTTGAAAGTGCTCGACAACGACCAGCCAAAAGAAGAGTTTCATCCAGCGGGAGGAAGAGTTTGTATCAAAAGCTCTACGAGCTGTACATAGAGGAATGTGAGAAAGAGCCAGAGTTAAAGGTTTGTGTTGTACAACTTGACTCATGCTTATGACTAGGTAATTATGGGCATGCATTATCCCCTGTTTATTCCAGTCTCTGGGGAATGAGTGTGGGAAATGTGATTTTCAGGACATTAAAGTGTGCTGATAATAATTTCTAAACATGTGTGCACTGCTCTGTCAGTTGTATGAAAGTGTCTAGAGTGTAGTTTTATTTTTGTAGCACCAAATCATAACCAAAGTCATCCCAAGGCACTTCTCATTTCGACAGAGCCCACAGTTATTTTCATTAATAGTAACAATATTAAGTTCACAACCACTCAATGATTATAAGTCATTATTTTTGCTGTTTAATAATTTGCTTCTAAATATCAAAGTAGGCCATCTTATTTGTACATTAGCAATTGCATGTCGTCTATTTAATTTTATAAGACAAAACAATGGAAGTCCTTGTCTGTTAAGGTTTCTTTTAGAAAAGCAATTTTCTCACATAGATTTGCTAAGATTTTTGTTGCTAAAATGGAGGATTTGTCTCATATGTGTGTTTATATTTTGCTGTCCTTCCGAAGAATTTGAGGAGAAATGTGAATCTACTGGAGAAGCTGGTGTCTCAGGAGTCCATATCATGTCTGGTGGTCAACTTGTACCCTGGGAATGAAGGCTATTCTTTAATGCTCAGGGGCAAAAATGGATCTGGTAAGAGAAGAGAGTTAGCCCATCCAGTTGTGTCTCACGGATCTGTAACCACAGTCGTCTCCTCTGTAACGTTCATGTTTGTGTGTCGCTTTCTAGATTCTGAAACCATCCGTCTGCCATATGAAGAAGGAGAACTCCTGGAGTACCTAGATGCTGAGGAGCTGCCACCTATTCTGGTGGATCTGTTGGAGAAATCGCAGGTGTGTATGCAGTTATATACCTTTACAAATGTTATATATATATATATATATATATATATATATATGTACATGTGCATAAATC